>ML780283.1:969852-1006027 GCA_009831015.1 Picea engelmannii
AACTTTACATTAAATCATCACCATCAACCAATCATCACATAGAACATGATAATGCTTTCTGAGACTTCTTCAATTTCTGCAATTATTCAATTCTTGGAGTACTCTAATCCTGTAGATAATGTTACTCAATGTATTCTCTGAAACTCCTCTAATTTTCACTCCTTTAATCCTCCCCAGAAAGAGGTTATAGAAAGAATGGTAGACTTTATTCAATTCTGGTCTGTTCAGAAGACCCAACTTGTACAGCATGCCTCGTGATCAATATTTAACATCTGATTCTAAAACTCGCACAAAAGAAAATACAGTCTGTACGCTTTCCAATGGAAGTGGTCCCACTACATTTGGAGTTTGTATGAAAAAGTTATGACTTTTTTACCCAGAACACCTGTTTATTGACTAGTTTCAGGACTGGTCACAAAACCTATATTCCACAGAGTGTATCTCCATAATTATAGCGAATAAAGAGCTAAATATTTTACCAGTTGTACCTTGATATGTCTTCTCAATACCATAGTGATTTCACCAACTGAATCATTCTAGAAAAAATGTTATAGAAAAAATGGTAAGATGACCTGAAAATAACATACCTTAGAACACATCACCAAAAGACTTCATCCTCCCTTGAAATCTGGCCTTCTTTTACTTCTTCTTCCCTCTGAAATTCAACTTGTATGAAATGAATGCATAATGATATTTATTTATACCATTTATATCACTTCCTTTTAACATTAGGGACGACCTGACACTTTCTTATTTTGTAATTATTTTCTTTAATTATTTTTAGGGCCTACATGTACTTCCTTTTTCAATTCACTTTGTCATCTTCAAAAATTCATTTCTCCTCAACCATGAGGATCCATGTGACATGCCACATACCATCAGAAACATCATGATGTATACTATCCATTCATGGGTGTTGTATATGCATGTGCATTTTCCTTCATGTCCAAATACCTTTATCAATCTTGCGGTCCAAAACCCATGACTAGGGTTGACATCAATGACAACAATCAATCTTCCAATAGATCCATTAGCCCATACAACTTGATAAGAGTTGTCCATGAGATACATTTCCATCACCAAGACCTGCATGAATCATAAAATACAAATTCTTTATATGAGTAAATAATATATAAGCAAATAAACATGCATTTAGTTATGTAAAATACTCTAGAAAAAACTTAAGTGGTCGCGTACCTTAATGATATTTTCTTTGTTTCGAGAGTAGGTTATTCTCTACTGAATAGGGCCAACCACGTGAAGGTGGAAGCTCATATGGCCCCTGTTCCCCTCACATCACTCTCAATTCCCCATTCCCAAGAAATGATTTTGTTTATATAGAAAACATATATACATTCATGCATAACTAGGATAGTCATAAAAACATATGAACATATAAACATTGAAGCATATGAACATATAAACATAGATAAACATCCAAATACAAGTTATGAATTTATAGATCTAATTTTTCTTTGATTTATGTTTTTTTACATTCATAAAATTGACAATTGGGGTATCATAATCATCCAAGGAAATTGTATTTCATGTGCCCTGTCCTTCTATTGTTTGTGTTTCCATGCGCTCATGTACCATACTTCTGGTATGTTGCTGAGAAGGGTGTCGAGGAATCTGTGCACGGTCATGAACTGCAACAACGAAAATGATCATATCGATATGTTGAAATATAATTGAAATAACTAATTCATTATTTTGATTAACATTACACTATTTCTCTTTACCTGTCTGTGTAGCTGTGACAGTTGGTGTGCTAATTTATTTTCCACTTGGTTCCTCTCACAGTTCACCCTCCTGAGCTACATGATCTTCAATTTTGAGAAGATAATATATAAGTATAAGTCAGGAAATAAATATCTACAATCACAATAAATATTTCTAATTCTGAAGCATACATACCAGAATGGGTAATCTGCTCCCCACTATCATTGGACATGTGCACCCTTGTATGACGTGGTGTCTGCTGAATACTGTTAGATTCACTTCCGTGGTATCACTGTTGCTTGAAAACAAACATAAATACTTAGTTAAGGGTGATATAATAAAATATGAATAGTCTTTACAAGCATGCTACTGCGGTTTCCTTATTCATTTTATTTACTTGCATGGTTGGGGAGATTGGAGTCTGGCCCAAGATTTTTCTATATTCAATCACACTTTTAAAACCATGCTTGTAACAAATCTTTAGGTCCTCCTCGGTGGCAACAATGTCGAACATATTTAACTACAATGCATAACACCATTAAAAATACCAATAACAAAAACATATATTTGCTCGCTACTGTTAAATAAATATTAACCATAGTTTAATCATTTAAATCTTACGATTCGGGATTTTAGTTTTCCATAGCCACCCTGGCCTATTTTATGCTGCCCGTGCTTTTCCACTCTGACCTTGGTTGCTTTGGAGGTGTCTGGTAGCCTACATATGGAATTTTTGAAAAAACATAGATATTGGAATTGTTACTTAAAACATGAAAGAAATACATAAATGATCATATTTCACTGATAATATGACATGTGTTATACCTTGCTTGAATAGCTCGTGGATGTCTTCCTTGTTTTTTAAACAAGTTCTCCTTTGCATCCTCTATTAGGGCCTTCCACTCTTTCTCCGGAACCATGGGAGGGCACTCATGCTTGAGGTCTAATTGCAATTTCTCCCTATATTGGGCCCTGGTATATTTTAAATTCTTGCTGACTAACTTTGTAACCACTTTCTTGTTGAAAGTATTGCTAAAGAAGTTTACCATGTGGTCTATTAAATCATCTTTCTTTTTCCTATCTTGGCCATTTCACCGTGTGTGAATGGTGGGGCCAAACAACTCCAATTATTTGTCATTTAAGTTTCTATAGAAAACATTGTTTCCTACAGAAACGTGTTATCCATTAATTTACAATAATTGCAACAAATGTCCATTTCAATTTCATGAAAAAAATGAATCAATTAATTAACAATTATTTGCAATCTTCTAAATCTTGATCAGAACACACGTGTCATCCACCATAAAGGTGACATCTAGTGTTTCGGTGCTTTTAATTCATTTTTCTCCATGCATAATAGTTTCCTCTCCATCTACAGTACGTTCCTCTCCGAAGTCATGTGGAGTCCCAGGCTTCGGTTCATCATGCTCCGGTGTGTCATGTTGGTCAAAATCATTGCGCTCATTAATGGATTCGAGGGAAACCTCAGGAGGCTCAAAAAATCTCACTTGCACTTTGCTATGTCGACATTTTTTTTTCATTGGACCATCACTGCTACCTATAGCAGTTGTAGGATCAGCAGGTTCCCAGCGTACAGGGTTTAAAAACTCCTACAAACAGAAAAATTTACTTTATCAGATCATATAGAAAATATAAAACAAAAAAAACGGATATGAAATTGTCATAGTTGATAAAAATATGTGAAGATGCCACTTACCCCAAAATTAATTATTGTATTTTGTAGCTCTACAATTCTTGCCTTGTCCTCCTATGTCAGGGGTCTTTTGCTAAGAAAACGTAGATATTATATGTTAGCCTTATTCAAGGCCTTCGTTATAGTTGTCATTGGGTCAATGGAATAAAATATTTCGTCCTCATCAATATCCTCTGTGGGAGCCTTCCCACGTTGACCATGCCACAATACATTGATGAATAAAATTAATGAGATGAACTTTAACATTTGAGAAATTTAGTTATTGTAGTCATAAGTTATTACTGTATTGAACATTTACCTGCTGAGGCACAACGGGTGCCTTTCCATAGTCACCCTGGACAGATGTAGCAGGTGATTTTCGGACACGGTCACCCTGGACAGAAGTTGACACAATAAATCAATCAACAAAAGTTATGAAATTCACCTGTAACATTTAAAAAATGAAATATTGGAGTAATATCAAAAAATAAATAATGAAATTTCAGAAATTTAGTTAATGTTGTAGTCATAAGTTGTTACTGTATTTAACATTTACCTGTTGAGGCATAACAGATGCCTTTCCGCGGTCACCCTGTACAGATGTAGCAGGTGATTTTCTACCACGGTCACCCTAGACAGAAGTTGACATAATAAATAAATCAACAAAAGTTATGAAATTCATCTGTAACATTAAAAAAATGAAATATTGCAATAATATCAGAAAAAAAAAAATTAAATTTCAAAAATTTAGTTGTTGTAGTCATAAGTTGTTACTGTATTTAACATTTACCCGTTGAGGCACATCGGCTTCCTTTCCACGGTCACCCTGGACAGATGTAGCGGGTGATTTTCTACCACGGTCACCCTGGACAAAAGTTGACACAATAAATCAATCAACAAAAGTTATGAAATTCACCCGTAACATTAAAAAAATGAAATATTACAGTAATATCAGAAAAAAAAATAATGAAATTTATGAAATTTAGTTGTTGTAGTCATAAGTTGTTACTGTGTTTAACATTTACCTGCTGAGGCACAGTGGGTGCCTTTCCACGGTCACCTTGGATAGATGTAGCCTGTGATATCTCACGGTCACCCTGGATAGAGGTTGACACAATAAATTAATCAACACGAGTTATGAAAGTAATTGTAACATAAAAAAATGAAATATTGCAGTAATATCAGAAAATAAATAATGAAAAATGAAATATATGCAGTAAAAAAATGAAATATTGCAATGATAAATTGTAGCAATGATTGATCAAAGGTTGAGTTGAATGGTATGTAAGATATTTACCCCCATATATGCACCTCCTCCATCTATTTGATTTAAGTTGTAATCGATCAACAACTCTTCACCTGGAACTATTGTTTTTGTTGCACATACAAATATACGATTTCCTTCGCGTCCCTCAAATATGAAATTCGGGTTCTTAGTTGTTTCCACTGGTCGTGTACTATTTATAAAGCCTGCAATGTTTCTAGTAGCTTTTGGCCTTCCATCAATATACATAGTTTCTCTATTTTTTTTGTTATATACTAGTTGTATATAATTTGTGGCAACTTCGTATCTCTGCATACTTTATGTATATAGGACCAAAATCAACCAATGATTGTACTTGTATAATGGTCCGACATACTCCATCAATTCAGTTACAATGCCATAGCCGACCTTTATGCCATCCATGGAAAATAACCCCAATCCATGTAAGGACGAAGGAGCAATGCGATACATCCTCCCACTGATGAATAAATCTGTGTCCACTTCAGGTAGCTCCTTAGGTGTCCATCATTGCACTAGATGTTTATACCTCAAGGGAAAATCAATGTCGCCTATGCTCTCAACATCATAATTACATGACCCTCTATTGGCAATAAAAAATTACATGCGTATACAAAATCTTTTCCTTACCTTTTCAGATCTAGTTGATCTAGAACTAGTAGATCTAGTACAACACGTCTCACTTTCAACCTTTCTTAGTATATCTTGATCATCACTCGAGGAATATAGATCCAAAAGATACCTATTTGGTGGTACCTACACTCGTTAAAACAAGAAGATAAGTTATCGTGCAAATATACGTTTGTGGTACCAGCACAGTTGCATATAGTTGCAATATAGTTGCATATAGTTGCATAAGTTGCATTGTTGCACAAAGTTGCATTAGTTGCATAAGTTGCATTGTTGCATTTAGTTGCATAGTTGCATACAAAATTGTTGCAATATAGTTGCAATATAGTTTCATAAGTTGCCTTGTTGCATAAAATTGCATATAGTTGCATAGTTGCATATAGTTGCATATAGTTGGATAAGTTGCATATAGTTGCATAAGTTGCATATAGTTGCATATTTGCATATAGTTTCATATAGTTGCAATATAATTGCATAAAGTTTCATAAAGTTTCATATAGTTGCATTTTTTCATAAAGTTGCATATTTGCATATAGTTGCATAGTTGCACATTTGCATATAGTTGCATGCAAAATTGTCATATAGTTGCATATAGTTGCATAAGTTGCATAGTTGCATAAGTTGCATATAGTTGCATAGTTGCATAAGTTGCATTGTTGCATAAAGTTGTAGGTTGCATAAAGTTGCATAAAGTTGCATAAGTTCCATAAAGTTGCATAAGTTGCATGTTGCATAAAGTTGCATAAGTTGCATTGTTTGTCATAAGTTCCTTGGTCATATGTTTGTCTATGGTAGATGCTTTGGCCAACACATTTATGTCCCTCTCTTACCAGTTATGACCTCTCTTGGGCCTTGTGAACTAGTTGGGTCTTTTTTAGTACAACACGTCTCACTTTCAACCTCTCTTAGTATATCTTGATCATCACTCGAGGAAGATAGATCCAACAAATACCTATTTGGTGGTATCTACACTCGTTAAAATAAAAAGATAAGTTATCGTGCAAATATAAGTTTGTGGTACCAACACAGTTGCATATAGTTGCATAAGTTGCATTGTTTCATAAAGTTGCATATAGTTGCATAAGTTGCATATAGTTACAATATAGTTGCATAAAGTTGCATATAGTTGCATATAGTTGCATAGTTGCATATAGTTGCATATTTGCATCTAGTTGCATATAGTGGCATAAGTTGCATATAGTTGCATATAGTTGTGTAAGTTGCAAGTTGATAAATCAAGGGATTCCACCAACACTCATTTAAATTCATTTTTAATCGCTTGCCAATACTTCTTTTAGTTTGTTGATATTGAGCTCACACATGAGGTAGTTTATATCTATGAGGATTTAGGATCAATTTTGCAAGCCTGAATTTGATGTGTAAATATTTATGAAGGTATTGGATCCCTTAATGACTCCTCAGTATTGTTGACGAGTTGAAGAAGTTTTGAAATCACCAAGAAAACATGCAGGAAACTCAATGTTGCATAGAATAAGAGTTTAATTTTTTTTTATGAGTAATGGATAATTCACATTGTAGAATCTCCTTCAATATTTTTGTTGTTATCTCTATGAACCATTTTTTCAAGAAAACATCTAAGTTGTTGACTTGAAGTACTTGTTGATTTCCCAATCCATCATTTTTCCTCATGATAGATAAATCACTAAGTTAGGAGACCAAAAGTCCTTTAAAAATTAGTAATTGAACCTTCATCATTGAAGTAAGAAAAGAAAGGTGTCAATTTTTTTGTATATTTGGATAATTTATCCAAGAAAAGGAAACTTTCTGGGTTGGGAGGCCAATGAGTCTCCAAACCTAGTGACTAAACCTTCTTGAGCCTTAAGGTATACAATTTACCCCCCAAAAGAAAAATCACTTATTCAGTGAGTTTACACGTTGTCCAAACCAACCGATTGAGGTTATTGATCCTTGCACTCAACAAATTTCCTCCTTGGGGTAAATCACTCACTTGTCCTTATGACCTCTCTTGGGCCTTGTGCACTAGTTGGGGTATTTTCTATGTTGAGGAGCCTCCCTTGGGTCCCCAAACTTCCCTAATCCATTAGGGCACACTTGTCATGACCAAGGGGTAAGTTAAAGTCAACATGGGTAGTCATAACTACAACATTGACTAAAACAACCTAACTTGATAGAAGGTTAGATATAGGTCCTATTGATTCACATTGTATACCATCAAAGGCCTGTGAATTGGTCAAGGTGGATTGAGAATGGGAGAACCAAAGTGTTGCTATATTGACTTAGATATATGAACTATCTCCATGATATAAGGACTCATTTGGAAAATTAGACATAGTTGAATGTTTCTAAGTCTTAGATAACTAGAACATCGAAGTTGGCATGTTATAAGGCCAATTGAATCTAAATAAGATTGAATGACATCACTGAGCTTGTCAGTGATAGAGACAAACACCTAATTACTTTAAGTTTACTTATAAATTATTCTTATTTTTGTTGCTAATATAAATATATAAACATGGTTTTCAACATATGTGGTTCGTTGTGATGTCACTAGGATACATAGTGGTCATTTCTTAAAACTAAACCCATGACTTCATCGTCAAGAATCATGTGGAGTGTTCATGTGATTAGGGGATCACCGAATTTGGTAAATGGAGCATCAACTAGGGGATCATGTGTTTCTACCATATGATGTTGTAATTTGACATGGTATCTCTGGATGGTCTTGACAAGTTTTGAGAGGGGTGCATGATCTTTCATCAATTTCACTGCCTTTTTACAAAACTCTAAAACGAAATTGATGAAGGCCCCAATTGCATTTTGAATAGTGGTTGTTTAAGGCATAGGTTCTTCTAACTACCTCGTACACACATCAAAACTACCTACCCTAGTCTCGATGCCCAAAAGTGCAACATCCATATTTTCAACTATTAGCTTATTTTTTAACATTAGTAATGTCATTGTAAGGTATTTCACTTTTTGTTTCCAATGTCCTTCAATTGGATTAGCATTGTTATCACATATAAGTTTTTTGTCTTTCAACAGCTTAGGAGAGGAAATTTCATAGCGTTTAGCTGCCGAAAGTGTAGACTTTCGGTAGGTTAAATCGCAACGTTTTATATGTTGTTAGCTGCCGAAAGTGCAGGTTTTTCAAACAATGAACTTCCTATCACACGCTTAACTGGATGTGGTACACCTGTCATCGCCAATTAAAGACTGCCGAAATCAGCTCCAGAGAACAATTTTTTTGCTCTTGTTATGTCGTTAGGGTTTTATTTGATTGATTTTCTAACCCTATGTCGTGTCATATGCTACACGCCACTTCTCCTTATCTCAACATTCCTTTCTCCTCATCGCAGTGTTCTATCAGTTGCTAACTCGGGTTGGAGATGTGTTGTCACCTAGATATCAAAGCATAAGGTTGGAAAACGTACATATGGTAGATTCCCCAGCTTCGTGCACTCAACAGATATCTGTGCCTGATTTAGTGGCCATTTTATCTCTAGCAATAGATCAGTTATGATGAGCTTAGAATCTTGAGGACAAACAAAAGTTACCTATTAAAAATCTTGTTCCAGGATTTTCGACATCTTATGTTAACCTGAAAATGCGCTATTAGCTGCCGAATCTCTAGACTTTCGGCAGTTAAAACAACTCTGTTCTGTGCACACTAGTTGCCGAAAATGCAAACATTGGCAGAATTATAGGATCTCTCCTAGATCATGATCAAACAATGCCAGTTCATTATTCACGACTCCTAGTCTATTTTTGGGTCAAATCTTAGCTGTTTCATGCTGAAGGAATGGTTCATTTAGTATTGTAAAATCTCTTTAATGAAAATCTATCACTAAACCCTATTTTTTAGGGGTTTAGTTATACGCTACTAATTTTCTTTTCTAGTCCTCAGACACCTGTTCATTTCTAGGAAGTTTCCTTTTGTAACTTGAATCTGTCTTCAGTAATTCGAGGGGGTCTAAGAAATCTATATTATTGTAAATCTCTTGAGGAGAAAAAAGGGGGGGAGGCATAAGAGTAGTTTTTTTTTTTGTGGTTGTCTTTCATTTTCATATTAATAAACAATGCAGACTTTTTGGTTATCTACAATAGAGATTCATGTGATGCTTTTTCAGAGTATGTGCTATTGCTTAGTTTCCATGCCATGACATTTGAATTTATTGTCAAATTGCTTCTTGATGTTTAACTACTTTATTCTATGGAACTCAACCTTAGATGCTCTATTGCATGAGTAGTCATAAATTATTTCTTAGAGCATGAATTGAAAGGAAATCCCCCACCTTCTGAAGCTAATTTAGAAGCTACAAAGTTCCTTGTTAAAGAGAAAGGCGAGAGGGCGTCAAATCTGAAGGCCAACCAAGATGATAAAGAAGAAATTGTTTCTACAGTATATGAGCTTTGAAAGTTTAAAAATCAACTCTTAAAGATGCAAGGGTCTAGATTAAAACCTGGCATCCCACGGAAAGATGGGAAGATCGAATTTTCGTAGGACTTCTTCGCTCGTCAAACATTCCTAAGTGTCTTTGGTCAATTCCAAGTTGAGACCTATTCTTGTGCACTTAGTAGTGTGTACATATTTGGTCCAATATTCTATTCTGAAAATTCTCATACATCAAGGCATCTTGCAGAGTTTTGGATGGTTGATCCTGGAATTGCCTTTACAGATCTAGAGAATGATATTTAATAGAGGAGGTATTTAAAAAGAGAATAATTGTGTGCAACTATCCAAAAGATGTCAAGGCAATTTACATGTTTCTCAATGATGATGGAAAGACTGTTGATGTCATGGATGTACTTGTGCCTAAGGTTGGGGAATTAATTTGTGAGAGTGGTTAAAGGGAATTTTATTCTTTCAGATTTGTCTTTGGTTATGCCTTCCCTCCAACCACAAGACATATCCTTGACACTTTATCATACCTAAGCATTGGGGTCTGCTCCTAATTATGTGTGATGGATACCTCAGCCTAGTAAATTTGGGGGCGTTTTCTTCTTTCAATTCATGCTCTAACTTATCAGAGATATGAAGGCCCAAAATTCATCCTTTTGTTGGATGCTCTGTCCCAACAGTCCTTTGCAGTAATTTTCAACTGATTTATATGAAGTGGCTACCATTGGCTTTGTTTTGAATTGAGGTACTCACCATTCCCTGTGCCCTTTTTGTGCCCTCGACTCAGTGCCCTCTGTGTTCCCTCGTAGTGTATCTCTTCTGTGTTCCCTCAGTGTGCACTCGACTCAGTTCCCTATGTGTGCGCTCAACTCGATGCCCTCTGTGTGTCCTCTCTCTCCCTCGTAGTGTATCTCCTCCCTCACAAATCTCCTCCCTCACAAATCTCCTCCCTGGTAGTGTCTCTCCTCCCTCGAAGACTCTATCCCCTTGGTCGTGTGCACAGTGATCTTCAAGGTCACGTGCAATGGGATCCTTCCTATGCTTTGGATCTTCTCCTCCCTTGCAGACTGACTATATCCCCTTGGCCATGTGCACAGTGATCTCCTTGGTTGCATGAAATGGGAAGGCTCCTTCCTATGCTTTGGATCTCACAATAATGGTTTGAATCCCTTATGTCATGATTGTGGTATTTTGAATTTACATGTTTTAGTATTAAAATTATTTTTGAAATTTTGGGTAGACTTCATTATTTTTGAATGTTTCAAGTTTACAAATTATTATAAAAAATATTTTAATTTATTATTCCAAGGTGTCTAGAAGCATCATAGATATTTAAATTTTTAATTATAATTAGAATAACACCATTACATTGAACTCATGCGCACTATTGCATTGAACACACTAACTCCCTAATACATATTAATATGTAGCCACTATGACCTAGAACACATTACACTCTATATCCTTTGTGACCCTTGACACAATCACCTCCTAACCCACGACGGACTTGACATAATCAACTTGACACATTAACCTCTTACACACCTCAATCCCTAACCAATGTGACCCTCGAGATACTATTCCCTTTAACTTGGAATACAATCACCTCATAACACACTATGAATTCCAACTATTATGACCCTTGTCACACTATAATTGCTTACAAACTAACCCTCTAACACACTATAACCCCTAGTCACTATTATCCCAAACAAAATGTGACTCTTAACAAATTCACCCATTAACACACCTTGATATTTACTAATATGACCTTGGACACACTATACTCTATGACCAATAATACCTTTACACAATCATTTCCTAATACTTTTTTCCATGTCACTATGCATGGGAAATACTCGAAGACTTCACCATCATCTGTGGGTCATAACCAGGGTAAATCGTTTCACAAGGACATCGAATATTAACATATAACATATAATCAACTCAAGGACTTGATTTCAAGATCTCTTATTTTCAATTCACAATGCTCAACCACTTGAGCTAGCCCATCGAGCTTGGTATCTCATAATACACTATGAACTTTGAACACATTAACCTCTTAACACAATGGGGCTCTTAAGTATTATGAATTTGAAAACATTATACCTTCAATCCCTAGTGCTCTTTCATACAATCAACTTTTGACCACTCTAACCCTAAACACATAAGACCCCCTAACCTTTATGACCCTAGACACAAACACCCCTTAATGCACTATGACCCCAAACATTCTAACCCACCCTCTTGACAATATTGACCACATTGACCATGTTTGACTACATCGACCATATTTGGTCATATTGATAATGTTTCATTGTGTTTGATTGTTGTTGACCATATTTTCCATGCTTGAATATATCAACTGCATTGACTCACTAAGTCTTAATCCTCTAAGCTACTAACCTCCTTATCCACTGACTTTAGTAACCCATTAGCGATATTTAACAATCATTGACCACATTTACCATGGTTAACCCACAAATCCTTGGACCTCATAACTGACTAACCCAACACCTCTTAATATATTAAGTAAGTAATGTTGTCACCTAGTGATCTACTAACATAATCAACCCCATCCGCACTATGACCACAAACATGCTAACTTTTTCCTTTGACACTATGACCTCAAGTATGCTAATCCTGTAATATCATGTGACCCTTAACCCCATGAGCATCAACGCAATCACCCCCTACTACTCTACGTTTCAAAAACAAAATAACCATTATAACACCTAACCTTTGTAACCCTATACACAATATACCTCTTCATCCTCATTACCAAGTATTTTGTAAAAAAAACTTATGGTGCACATGATGCACATCAACTAGAGAGTGTCATTCTTATCCTCGTCATTATGTTGGTCACCATTGGATCCATTAAGGATTCATTAATGGCGATTGACATAATGATAAAGATAAAATTGAAGGAAACAATGAATCTAATTATAATGGGGAAGATGTTTATGGAAAGGGTGATGATAGTAGAAATGAAGAAAAATAATATGTTTTGGTAAAAACAAAAAAATCACAAATAATGTTTCCATGTAAAAAACTTCTTCCATATATTTTAACATTAGTTTCCATTATATGCTTGTCTTATTGTAATTGTTATGTAAAAAAAAATGAATGCACATTATGCACATCACTAAGAATGTCAATATTA
The DNA here is from genome assembly GCA_009831015.1 of Picea engelmannii. Taxonomy (NCBI): domain Eukaryota; kingdom Viridiplantae; phylum Streptophyta; class Pinopsida; order Pinales; family Pinaceae; genus Picea; species Picea engelmannii. The sequence goes on from ML780283.1 coordinate 982,727, forward strand.
TCTTTATAAATGAAATCATCCTAATCATCCTTATACTAATGATGAAGATGATTCTAATGAGTATTTCCCAAAAACAACATTGAAAATGATCATCAACACTATTTTATCTTCAAAAACATGGCACCTTTAAGATGGTAAGTGCATGTATAATTTCTCTTTTTTCCCTCTTTTACTTTTGCATGTCACTGCAACAGGGTAATTGTTATTCGCTTGATTGTGTGGTAGTTGATTAGATTTATTTTTTACTCTCTTCTCAACCTCTCTTGATTGTAATGCATCATTGTTTGATTTATTTTGTTAATCTTTATTTAAAACTTAGTGCCATTATTCAAACACTTCACATTGAAGGGTGATGACTAAGACTAGGGGTAACTTTCAATTCAAGGCTAGGAATGAACAGGCCCACATCAAGTGAAGGAAGAAAATTAATAAGGTACATGTGTTGTCCCATTCCATGTCAAGAAAAACACATCCATTCACTGGGAACACTAAAACCCGACAAATCGACGACTCCACTAAATTAGGGTTTATGGTTTACATGATGAATTGAAGATGGAAGAAAGTGGGTGTGTGAGTCAAATTTGAGTCCAGAAACCCTCCCATATCGTCAAGGCATGCAAATAGTCTATTCATGTCAAATATAAATGCATACAGAAACAATTTGAAAAAAATTCAACGTTGGTCCCATTCACAAGTCATTGTTGTCCGTGTCTAGTCCTGGTACAATTTCCTTGTAAAATTTGTATAAAATATTTGGAGAATGATAATTTTGAAGGTGCTAGGCCTCTTCCTACAGACCATGACCAGATCACCTCTCATTGACAGTGTTTGTATTGATCCCTTTTAGTTTTGGGTTGTTAGTATTTTCAATTGCACTCACCTTTCAATCTAGTCAAAGTTCAATTAAACTATAGGGTTATAAAGCCTCATGATCCCAATGCCCATATGCCTCCAACCTTGTGATCTAATGATCGTTTGGTGACAAGTGTCATGAAGGGTGATGACTAAGACTAGGGGTAACTTTCAATTCAAGGGTAGGAGTGACCAGGCCCACATGAAGTGAAGGAAGAAAATTAAGAAGGTACATGTGTTGTCCCATTCCATGTCAAGAACAACGCATCCATTCATTGGGAACACTAAAACCTGACAAATCGATGAATCCACTAAATTAGGGTTTATGGTTTACATGATGAATTGATGATGGAAGAAATTGGGTGTGTGAGTCAAATTTGAGTCCAGAAACCCTCCCATATCGTTAAGGCATGCAAATAGTCTATCCATGTCAAATATCAATGCATACAGAAACAATTTGAAAAAAATTCAATGTTGGCCCCATTCATAGGTCACTGTTGCCTGTGTCTAGTCCTAGTACAATTTCCTTGTAAAATTTGTAAACAATATTTGGAGAATGATAATTTTGAAGGTGCTAGGCCTCTTCCTACACACCACGTCGGCCATATCACCTCTCATTGACAGTCTGTGTATTGATCCCTTTTAGTTTTGGGTTGTTAGTATTTTCAATTGCACACACCTTTCAATCTAGTCAAAGTTCAATTAATGATTCTTGTTACTGTAGGGTTATAGAGCCTCATGATCCCCATGCCCATATGCCTCCAACCTTGTGATCTAATGATCATTTGGTGACAAGTGTCATGAAGGGTGATGACTAAGACTAGGGGTAGCTTTCAATTCAAGGATAGGAATGACCACGCCCACATCAAGTGAAGGAAGAAAATTAAGAAGGTACATGTGTTGTCCCATTCCATGTCAACAACAAAGCATCCATTCATTAGGAACACTAAAACCCGACAAATCGTTGACTCCACTAAATTAGGGTTTATGGTTTACATGATGAATTGATGATGGAAGAAAGTGGGTGTGTGATTCAAATTTGAGTCCAAAAACCCTCCCATATTGTTAAGGCATGCGAATAGTCTATCCATGTAAAATTTCAATGCATACACAAAAATTTTGAAAAAATTTCAACGTTGGCCCCATTCAGAGGTCACTGTTGCCCGTGTCTAGTCCTAGTACAATTTCCTTGTAAAATTTGTATAAAATATTTGGAGAATGATAATTTTGAAGGTGTTAGGCCTCTTCCTACACACCACGACCATATCACCTCTCATTGACAGTCTGTGTATTGATCCCTTTTAGTTTTGGGTTGTTAGTATTTTCAATTGCACACACCTTTTAATCTAGTCAAAGTTCAATTAATTTCTCTTGTTACTATAGGGTTATAAAGCCTCATGATCCCAATGTCCATATGCCTCCAACCTTGTGATCTAATGATCATTTGGTGACAAGTATCATGAAGGGTGATGACTAAGACTAGGGGTAACTTTCAATTCAAGGCTAGGAATGACCAGGCCCACATCAAGTGAAGGAATAAAATTAAGAAGGCACATTTTTTGTCCCATTCCATGTCAACAACAACGCATCCATTCATTGTGATGACATACCTAAATCATTATTATGATTAGGCACAGTCGCGCAAATATCCTCTTGGTTTCGAGAATAGTTCATTCTCTACTAAAAAGGGGCAACCACGTGAAGGTATAAGGTCTAATTATGCCCCCCCTCCCCCTCACATCACTCTCAATTTCCCCATAGAACCTATTTTTTGAGTATAATAGTATAACCCACGTAGGGAATCCAGGCCAAGCATAATCAATGTTTAATGCGAATGATAATAATGCACAGTTTATGAGGTAATTTCAAATGTTCCTTCTGCCAGCTTGTCCCACGAACCGTCGAATTTTATGGCATTAATTGAGAGTACACTCCCTTGCATAATGTCGTGGCTGTTGGAACTTGTGGCACACTACTAGACCTATGCCTCATCCTTCACGTATGTATCTTTCTCTATCTCCTCGCATTGCGTTGTACTGAGGTACTTGATTGTACTGCGCGAGGTTATACTATGGCTGTGCGTTGTTGTATTGTGGTTGCACATTATTATACTGTTGTTGCACATTGTTATATGGGGGTGGTACCTGGTTGAACTGAGATGCAACTTGTCCTGTTATCATTTTTACTTGCACCCTATAAGTATATGAGGTTCTTTCTCTCATTAGCTCCATCATCCTACAATCTTTATCATCATGACCCACTAACTTGCAAGAATTGCAATATGAAGTTTTGGGTATTGTCTGGTACTTATGCATCATTGGATAATGATATAGCTCATTCCCATGTGTTTTAGAAATATCGCACCAAGGCACTCCTATTGGAAAAGTGTTTGGTACTCCTGTTTCCATGTACTGCATGAAAGTTGAACATTCATTCTTATGGTTTCCTTATGTCCTGCATGTGGTACACCAAACAACTTCTTCTTTCTCTTTTCCCTTATTCTGGTTAAGTTGAAATGTTAGGTTCTTTAGATCCTCCTTCAACTCCTCTATTGTTGGATTTGTCTTCTGATACCGATTCTCTTCCAGTTGTAAGCCTTCCTGCAGAGCCTCTACCTGAGTTTGGAACTTCTGTTGTCTTAATGGGTATTTCAAATGTGGTAACAATGAGTTCACAAATAAGTGCCTATGTTGCATGCCAATAATTGCATACTTCAACTTACCTTTTAATCGTTTAAACCTATGATCAATATCCCACATAGACTCAACTAGTTTTTTCCTGATTTCAATCATCTCATTCATATATTGGTCCTCTGAACTAGGCTTCTGAAATTCATTTATCAGTAGTTTTTTCACATCTGCAATAATCCTTGTTACTCTTGGTGGACTATTTACATCTAGGCTCATGTACCAATCTAGTGCGCGGTATCTTAGCATGATAGTTAACTGTGCAAGTTTTGTATCTTTATTTGTGATCTTCTTTACTTCCCAGATCTTCTCGTAGATGAATAAGTTCTTTTCAGGGTCCTCTGATGCCTCTCCCCGAAATTCTGGTAACCTGATCATGGGATCATGTCCTTCCATTTTAAACTGTGTTGAACTACAACCTCCGCGCAGTGTAGATATTTGATTGTTGCTTCCTGAAATGGATTCTCCAGTTGCTGCTCCTTATTTAGATGTGTTCCCTACTGTATTTCTTCCACTAAAATTCGATTGTCTAAATGGTGGTGTTCTTTCTAGTGTACTAGTTGCACATGGGGTTATAGGTTCCACATCGACATTGATCTGGATTGGAGTTTTTCCTTCTGTTCCCACTCTTGGACCTCATGTTTTCCTTTCATATGTTGTGTGTATAATTTCCTCAATATTATCCACAGCCCAGAGATCCTCTACCTCTTCCTCGTCACTTGCCAAGTCCTCTCTATCAACTATGGCTCTCTTCTTATTATTCATCTTATATTGGTAGGGTACTCCATTACGCGTCTTTCTAGCTGTTGCCATTATCTTCTTTATCTGGTCTTTCTCCATCATGATTGGGTCCATGGCCTCTTTATTATTCCCCTTATCCATTTCTTCCTCCATTTCTCCACCTCTTATTAGTGCTTCCTTCCTTTCCCCATGCATGTAGGGAAGTTTAGCTGTCAGATTCCATGGTCATCACATTGTTTTTATATAATAAAATCTTGATTGAATTATACAATGATATGATATACCTACCTCTAGTTCCTTTTAGAAAACACTTCTCTGTTGCGCTGTAAGACTTCGCGGTATCTATTGCAAATTCAGTGATAAACCCTGCAACAATACAGTCTAACCAAAAATATATTACAAGCGTAAATTTGTTGTTAACTTGATGTAATTGCATGATATCCACATGATTCCACTCCAGTTTTCTGATTTGATTTGTTGGGTGGTTTTCTTTTAACCTCAATATCCACTCCTACAACAAATACGTGAAATCACAGAAAAAATACCTCATGAAAGTCGCTAAACACGTATTTGTCTAGATATTTGAGTGGTGTTAACTTAGTGTTTATTTTATCCTTATGTGAAAAATCAATTTCCTTTGTTTTCAACCATCTTTCTATCTCTTCCTTCTTTGGATTCCATGGCCTGAACATTTATTTTTATACCTTCATTCTCCACATAATTCTTCTATGGATCCCGTCCACTCAATCCCATGCAGTTCCAGTCAGCAACAAAACCATTTGTTGGTTTGTTTCTCTCATTCATTTCTACTCTTGGTCTAACCCAGGTTCATATTTGATCAGGTTTCCAACAAAACCCTCTAACACTATCATCCCTCCTAGTAAACCAGAAGGAAACACAACACACAAAGTGCACTGCACAGTCTCAGTCGAGATAGCTTTATGGGTGACTACAATGCTCAAGTGATTACAGTCTAAGAATGAGTGACTAATAGAAAGTAAACATGCAAGAAACATCATATATAACATATGTTTTATCGTGGTTCACCCCCTCCTAGACTACATCCACAAAGATTTGGCTTCTTTTCTATTTTATTCAGTTTTCTGCAAAATATGGTGTTGCGTGCACTACATCTCCCATCATACAATCGGGAAAAGGTTCAATAACCTCTGTGAGGCAGACTGGATCACACCAGGCTCCTCATCATGTGAACTAACCCTCAAAATCTGGCCTACTTGACTCTTCTACATCTCAACAGATTTTACAAATATCAACAATCATGAACTTACAACTGTTGAATAACAACTCAACTAAACCCCCAACCTAGACCTCCTAGGTCCTTATTTATACTCTTCTCAGGCTTATAGCCATTATAATATCTACCAAAACCCTTACCCTATCATGGTTATAGTTTCCTTCACACACACCTTGCATGCTTCTCCTCTTGCATGCTTCTTTTCCTCACACGTGCTGCTTTTCCTGCTAACTTTTCTTCTCCAAAATTAGACCTTTTATTCCAAAATTGGGTCTTTCCTAAAAATAGGCATGCGACCAACAATATACATTGTGACTAGTACATATAGTTTCAAATGATTCCTTTGATCAAATGAGACAACATCTTCCATGACATAAATAAATTAGGATGTCAGATATGTAGGGGTCCAAGTGCTTGCATCCAGGGATAAGTGGGATGATAATTAATTAACCAATTTTTAATGATTGTCACTCTCCCTAAAGAAAGGTCCATCTTGGTGAAATATTCCCCCCCCTTAAGCTAATTAAGGTCATTAATCCTAAGGAATGGGTAGTGATTCTAATAGTAAATGTATTGAATCTCATGTCATTTTTACAAATTTTCCACATTGTTGCTCCTTTTTAGGTACTACTAAGGAAAATGATCTACATGGAGATGTTATATACATCATTTTTTCACCCTCTTAGAGTTGTGTGATCTATCTCTATATATTGGAAATCTACATAAGTCACATGCAATGTGTAGGATAGTAGGGAAATGAAGAACCAAGAACAAGATGAATGGAGTGTTGGATGTTCCTAAGTGGGTAAACTTGTGTATTCTTCAAAGACATGTATGACTAGACAATATATTCAAATTCAATAGAGAGGTAAATTACATTGGTTATCCTCAATTTGGTGAGCAATGCACAGTGCCATGAACTTATTAATATTAACCTACTTAAGACCTTAATATTAACCTTATTAATATTAACCTAGGGCACTAGAAAATTCAAGTTGAATAAGAGAAGAAGGAAATGAATGTATGTACCTCTACCATCCTTGGCAAGTTTGTAGGTTATATTATTTTCAATATTGTTCCCTTATGGTAAAATAATATGACTTGCCTAAAATCATGTCAAAATCACTGAGTGGAGTGACATTGTAATCCACAACATCATAGAAGGGCTCAATGGAAAATGTAGGGGAACACTTCTAGCGATTAGGGATAGTTATCTATATTCTTTAACCCACCCAAGTTAGTACGAATTTGCATGAGGTGTGGTTAGTAGCTTCATGTTTTCTACAAACTACTGGGACACTATATTATTTTATCTTCCATTCTCCATAATGATAAAACCCATAATGTCATTGATCAAATAATTCTAGGTGAACAAGGCTTCTTCACCATTGCTAGTGTACTATGTGGCCATCTCAACCAAATGTGGATCTACAAAAGATGCATTGGTGACTTGTATTGGTGTATCTCTAAGGATTTTTGTTGGTTCATAAGGAGGCCCTAATTCTTCTTAGCAACCTTCCCCTATAAAAATCAACATTCTTCATTAGAGTGTCCATACTATTTGTGGCAGGAACACCATTTTTTGTTTTTTTGTGTGCCAATAGTGCAAAGCTAGGAAACCCTGAGTTTTGTTCATTATTTCTAGGTTGTCCCTTGGTAGTATAAGTGTGGTGAAAATAAGAAACATGTGTTTTATTTAGTTTTGTACCCTTTTTGTATCCATCATAGAGCCACAATATATGATGCAACAAAACAAGACAAGGAGAAATCCACATAATTCTGAGTAATAGGTGGATACCAAATCCAAAGGGTATCCACTAAGCCCTAAGTACGAGGATCTTACAAAACATATCCACCTGAAAACCTATGACACAAAGGAGCTAACCTACAATACCTTTCAAAAGGAGACTGAAGACACATAATCACATCAAATTAGTGGATTATTTGTATTCTAAGGAATATATCTATAATCTTAAGAATCTCTCTGGAATATTAAGTAGCCACCCTTGAAGGCATATGTATATCATTGCACTTTAAATGATATATAGGTTGATCAAAATTGTATATTTATTATGATACTTTTATGTTCTTCTTAGAGCTCTGAACACTTTACCCTTGTGGTTGAGGCCATGTGCCCTTTTGCACTTAATTCATCATCTTGTAACCTCCTCTGAGGTTAATATAATGGATAATTATTGAGGTTTTGTGTATATGTTTTTGTTCTTTACTTACATGGATGGTGTTCTTGTATTAAACTTGTATTATGCTAATTTATTGCATCTTTTGTGTATGGAATAAACTAATTAACATCATTATGGATTCCATGACCACCACACTTCCCTCTACTCTACCCTATAATTAATGGAAAATATTAAACATTCCTTGGGTGAAACCTCATTTCTCTGGATGGTTGACAATGCTGGAATAACTATACTACACTAGGGTTTGGATACCTATGAAGAACCTAGGTATTCAAATAACCCAAAATATGGTTCTATTGTTAATAGTTTTGCTGATGCAAAGAAATGGAAATGTGGTGGAAGCCAACGAAACACAATCTTCAACACTATTTTAATGTGAAAATCCATCCTTTTCCATGTGAATAATGCATCATGTTAGGGTTAGAAGTGGTAACATTAAGAAGAAATATATTTTTGAAGATATATGTGAGATATTTTAGGAAGAATTCCCTATAATTTTGACTAAATGGTTGATTCAAATATTGTCAAAGAAACCTCACCACTGGAAATGGGTATGTATGGTTTCTTGAAATGTTGGAACTTTGTAAAAGTTGCAAACATTTGAAGATAAAGTCACGTGAGTCTTTGATTTATGGTTCAAATTTGTAGTGTAGGGATATGCTTTGGAATTCTCCATAGAAAACCATGAATCTTTGACCAAAGCTCTCAAATAATTCAAGAATTAACCCCGTGGAACATTAATTGATGATATCCTAGTTTGGATCAAGACGTTGTTGGTGGAACAAGGTATGTTGCATATCCCCACATAGACATAAGTGTAAGCATTGAATTGGAAGTTGGCACCAAAGGATGACATGAAGGTGAAACATAAATATTGACATGGAAAACACAAAGAATATGCATAGTGACCATGAAGAGAATTATCATAAACATGTCACACTTAAGGAAGAGTGGTGGCAAGATCACATGGGAGTATGTGCCAAGAAATATTCCCTCATAAAATACTATAGAAAAAATTTCTACCCAAAGGAAGAGATGATAAAAATGATGTGAAGGTTGAAGGAATATTTGGCTAGCCCCATAGAGTACCAGAGAATAACATATGAATGTGAAGAAGAAAATGAAATGGAGCAGTTTAGGGAGAAGGTTTCATTAAAAAAACTTTAGGGAGTGTCTATAGATCCAATTTTTAGAAATGAATAATTAGGATACGAGGATTCTTGGATTCACATCATATAAGATGTAGGATGAACTCATGATTCTTGAAGATGTTGAGGCTAGAATTATGGGTTGAAGTATGAGGAACAATGAGAATGAGTCATTGATAGGTATGCCACAAATTTTTAATGGATCTATGGTCGACAATGATGTCAATGGAGAGGGGAAAATCCAAGTATTAATGATCTTGATCTATCTTTCATCTTATCACCCATGCATTTCGTTTTCATAGATGTTTACATTAATGCCTTCATGCAAAGAACACATGTTTTTGTAGTCACTGTTCAAAGTGTACATGCAACGGTCTTTATAAGCAATTTAAAATTTGTTGCAAGAGTGGGCCGAAGTGTATACTTGATTGCCTCTAATAGTTTGTACATTTTTTTGTGAAGGGGAACTCTAGTTGTTCAACCTAGTCCTTCGGGGTTTGTATTATTTATAGGAATTCACCCTACAAGAATGGTAATTTTGCGCACAAATTATTCTTTATGTTTACTATTATTTCACAATGAGAGAAGAAGACATGGAGCAAAATTGGTTCCTCTACAAAGCTATATAGGGTGTGTGGGAAGCTAAAAATGTTGTGTGAATGGTGTAATTTCAAACTAATCTATGGGGGAAAAGAAATACAATGGTACATGAAGTGTCAATAGAGTGATCCATTGGGTTGGACATATACTTTGTATCAAATACAACAATACTTCATCAAGGAACTCCAAAAACTAAAATTTGAGTAATGGAGAATTGTCAAACTAAAATAAATCAAACAAAGAGTTTTTGAGTCAGAGTGGGAGTGTGATCAAAGGTTCCATGATGTTATGAGTTTGTTGAGATATACAATTTAGTACATGCAATGCAAGGAATCATTCATTGACGAACTATTTCCTCATCTATGAACCCCTTTGTTGCAACAATGCCTTAGTAATTAGTTGGAGGCATTGGATTTTGTGATGTGGCTTGAATAAATCAAAGGTTTAAAAGATGTCAGTGTACCAAAACCAACCACTAACATGGTGCAATTTTAGTATTGGCTAACCATTTTGTCAAAGGAGATCTAAGCACTAGTTAAAGGGAAGCACACTGAATGAGAACATGGGTGGCTTATTATTTACAAAACATAGGATCACCTACATAATGGTTACCTAATGGTTCAACTATACAATGTCATAGTCATAAAAAAACACCAAAGTAGATATTTATGAAAGCTACCACCAACAAGGTCACTATATTTATCACTTTCAACTTTTATAGAGGTATGGTGGTTATGTCATTGTCTTGTATTATGAATTTTGTAGATTCAAATATCATGTCACAGAGGTTTGTTGAGCCTTGCAAGGATTACTTGAGAGCTTCGAAAAGAATGTGTTCAGAGTGGGCTCTTCTACAAGAGGAAATCATATATTAGTGTAGTGAAAAGAGAATCACAGGGGTAGGCCTGACAAAAAATGACCTCCATCATGATGTTTCAATTGTAATAAAGTTTTCTACATTGCATGGAATTTTTTTCATCCTCTTCAACCATGTGTACACTACTAAAATATGGATCATATTTCTAAACATTGCAGGTCAGAATTGATTAAGAAATGGGAAGTGAAAGAGAGGAGGAAATTGTTAGGAAATAGAACACTTCCACACTAAACCTAATAAAAGAGAGGAAGAAAGACTTAAGCTATAAATCAAATGAAAAAGAAAACCCACAGTACATAGATATTTTACCCTCAAAACCCAAACGGGAAAACCAACATTCTTTGAGTGTCTTTCTCTATTTTATTCATTTAGAATAAAATATTACATGCCTAACCTTGGTATACACCTAAGAAACAATCGACATAATATCTTCTTTATTTACACAAGAACAAACTTGTCGCTAATTCAAATTACATCTACATGACCAGTAACCTATAAAGTGATTTATATAAATATTAACTAAAGACTTGATTTTACAACATTACAACATGCCTTATTTATAGGATTTATAGTAGGAAAAACACGAAAGAAAGGTGCCCAAAAATGGTTACAGATCCATGTATATCATTGACTACAAATCCCGCAAATCTCAGGATTCTGTTACATTCGACTACCAAGTCGAATTACCAGTCGACCTTCATTCGTTCTTCAGTCAGTTTCCAGTTGTCGATTGAACTCGTCAACTTGTTGTCGATTACTTCAACTTTGAATTTTCCTGGTCGATCCACCTCAACCTTCGAATTTTACTGCCAAATGATCCACCTCGACCTTCAAATTTTATTGCCAATCGATCCACCTCGACTCGACATTCATTGCAACGAATATAACAGCCCAACATTCTCCCACTTATTTTCTTCTTTGCTGAAACCAAGATATTTCTGAACTTTCAATCACAGACCCAAGGAAATAATTCCATTGCCTCTCTACACCAAGAGAACTTCACAATACTCATTGACTTGGTCAAAGATTCTGCTATGTTTTCCAACGTGTCTAGTTTCTCTAGCAACACCTTGTTTGTTTCCACCATGTCTCTCATGAAATGGTATTGTACATCAATATGATTAGTCTTGGAATGATAAGCTAGGTTCTTTGCCAAAAATATTGTTCTTTGACTGTCACAATTTATCTTCATAGCTCTCTGCTCAAACTTGATTCTTGAGCACAACCATTTCAACCATATTGCTTCTTTCCTTCTATGAGTGGCTTCCATGTGTTTAATTTCTATTGTTGAAAAGAATACGATTGCATGTTGCTTACTCATCCAGCTGATTGCTTCACCGAACATCTTGAACACATATCCACTAGTTGACCTTCATTGATCCAATTCTCCAATCCAGTCGGCATCGAAAAATCCATGTACATATGATTCACTATCACTTCTAGGTTTTCCTTGGTATCATATAGCATAATATTTTTTGCCACATAAATACATTAATACTCTCTTGAAAATTTTCAAGTGCTCCTTTCCAGGTGTCAACAAGAATCTTCTCAATACTCCCACTGCATGGGCAATGTCTGGTCGAGTGAATAACATCACATACATTATAATACCAACAACACTTTCATAGGGGGCACGTGCCATATCCTCTATTTCTTCGTGTGTCTTTGGACATTGTTCAACAATTATAATTTCTCCCATAGGAATTAACACCTTTATAGGTTTTCAATCCTACATGTTGAAACTTTTCAAAATTGTTTCAATATATTTCTTCTGGTTCAACTAGAGATTCCTATCTGCTTGATCTCTCTTGATCTCCATTCCTAGAATGAATTTTGTTGCACCAATATCCTTCATGTCAAAATTGGAGGATAGTTTCTTCTTCACCTCCTTTATTGTGTTCATGTTGTTTCCAATCAACAAAATGTTGTCGACATACAAATATACACATATGAAACACCCACCTTCTTTTTTGGAATATATGTAGTGATCAATTGTTATTCTCACAAATCCCAAACTAAGGATGTATGTATCAAAATACCACATCCTTGGTTATGGATTTAGACCATAGAGGGATCTTTTCAATTTGCACAAAAAATATTTATTTCCCTTTACTACAAATCCTTCATGTTGTTTCATGTAGATTTCTTCTTCCAGGTCCCCATGTAGGAATATTTTCTTTACGTCCATCTATTCTATTTCCATATCAAATATTGCAGCCAGAGACATTAGTACTCTAATGGAAGTTAATTTTGCAAGAAGGGAAAAAATCTCACCGAAGTCGATTTCTTCGACTTGGGAATATCCTTTCACTACTAGTCGATCCTTGAATTTATCGACTTGAGTTTCTATGTTCATACTCTTGTTGAATACCCACTTGCTACCGACATGATTTCTTCCACTAGGTAATTCGACCAAATCTCACGTCTCATTCTTGTGCAAGGATTCCATTTCTTCGATCATGGCGTCTTTCCAGAGTCTACCCTCTACCGAGTCAACTGCCTCCCTGATCGACTTGGGATCCTCATTAGTGGTAGTTAACACAAATGTGGAATGAAAGTAAGGCAGACTCTACCTTTTGGCTAGTTTTATTACTTGTTCATACCTCCTTACAACCAGGGTCAATTGTTCCACCTCTTCATCTAATTCAATTGACTCATCTCAATCATATTCTTCTTTGTTCCTCAGTTCAAACCTCACCTTCTTTAGATTATTGTTTTCTTGATCCATCACTTCAGAATCAGACTTCCTTTCGACTTCTATGAATACCAAATCTTGAATGTACACTATTTTACTTGATGTAGGATCCAAAAACTTATATTCTTTCATTCCTTCTTTGTATCCAATGAAAATACACTTGATTGTCTTCTTGTCTAGATTGCCCCTCTTTTCTTTGGGAACATGAACAAATGAATCAAAACCAACTACTTTGAGATGTTAAAATGAAATCTTCTTACCATACCATACCTCATATAGATTCATGTCAACTAGCTCCAATGATGGAGACATGTTCAATAGATATTTTGCAATGTCGTCTTCTTTTGCCAAACATTCTTGTGTGAGACTGGCACCACTAAGAATGCTCCTTTCCTTGTCCATCAACATTCTATTAATTCTCTTGATAACTCCATTTTGTTGTGGTGTATATGGTGTGGTATTTTGGCATTCTATGCCACACTGCTTGCATAACTACTCAAAATCTTTTCCATGTAATTCACCATCATTGTCAGTTCTCAACACCTTAATATTCTTATCTGTCATGTTTTCTACAAGAGACTTAAATTCTTTGAATTTCTCAAAAACCTATGATTCCTTCCTCAGGAAATATATCCATGTATTCCTCGAAAAATCATCTATGAAGGAGACATAATACATGGATCCACCAAGTGAAGGAATTGAAACATGGCCAAATACATCATTATGAACTAGTTCTAGAATGCCCTTTTCCCTTGTCTCTCTAGATGGGAACCTCACCGACTTGTTTTCCATATATACAATGTTCACAAAAGTTGACTTCTAATTCACATTCAAAGAAATATTCGACCATACCTTTTTTTATGCATAGTTCAAAGTCATTTTTCTCCAATGTGTCCCATCCTCTCATGCCATAGCATGGTCAGGTTGACTTGACATAGACTTGTTGAGTTAGTTTGAATCGACTCAGACTGAGTTAAGTCAAGTCGAATTGAATTCAGGGAAAAAAATGTTGTTTCATCGAGTCGAGTCAAAACTATCTAACAAATTGTATAGGGTTCCAATCCAAACTCCTTTCATTAATACCATTTCACCTCTAATCATCTTGCACGTATCCTTCTAAAAGAGAGTGTGCACTCTTGCATCACTCATCTTGCTAACATATATTAGGTTTCTGGCCAAACCTGGAATATGTAGCACACTTGGAAGGGTTCTACTCCTCCCATCCTGCAGTATCAATTGGGTTCTTCCCCATCTGACAATTTTGGCTATCAAGTCATCCCCCAAGAACACATATCCTCCTTCATATCATTCTTATTTGCAGAACCATCCTCTATGTGGTGTCATATGATATGATGCTCCTGATTCAATCAACCAAACATCACCTCCCTGATCTAGATTCGTCTTTCTCTCAGTCGATTCCTTCTCATCAGATCATGTATTGACTTCCATTTCCTTCGACTTGTAGTCCTTTTTATAATGCCCATTTTTACCCATTTTTTAGCATCTTCTCATTGAATGAATATGGGATTTATATCTACCCTTCGATTTAAACTTCCTATAGGAGAATTTACCTTTACCTTTGTCAAAAAATCAACCTCTCACCACTAATGTATCTTTGGTCGATCCTTCCATGTCATTCCTTCTCATTTCTTCTGACATTAGAGATGCAACCGCATCTTCTAAGCACTAATGTGGTTGAATTTCTCTCTATAGCCACAACTAATCTATCCCAGGAGTCTGTCAAAGAACATAATAGGCTAATACATTTCTCCTCTTCAATGATTTCAATATCCACATAAAATAATTGGATTATTATGTTATTAAACACATTTAAATGCTCATTTACTAGAATGCCCTCACTCATCCTCATAAGATACAAATTCTTTCTAAGGAACCAATTATTTACCAGGGATCTCCACTGGTATAAGATTCCCAACTTTTCCCATGGTTTCTTGGCCAACTCTTCTCATGAGACATTCAACAACACCGAATTTGCAAGACAAAGTTGAATCATACTCCTTTCCCTTCTCTCAAGTTTCTCCCATTCTTCCCTCAACATACCTACTAGAATGGTACATGGACATATTGCTTCCCATTGTTCTCGATCTACAAGGAGATCTTCAATTTTAAGCATCCAAATCTCAAAATTTAGGCCATTGAATTTTTCAATCTCTAATCTTGAGCTACTTGCCATTGTTTAAGCACAAATTTAAATATATCTAACTTATGAATCTTACTGGAACTAGGGTTTAGCTCAGATACAAGGTTGTTAAACCAAGCTCTGATACCACATGTTAGGAAATAGAAAACTTCCACACTAAACCTAACAGAAGAGAGGAAGAAATATTTAAGCTATAAATCAAATGACAAAGCAAACCCATAGTACACAAAGATTTTACCCTCGAAATCCAAATGGGAAAACCAACATTCTTTAAGGATCTTGATCTCTTGTTGTTTTATTCATTCATAATAAAAAAGTTACATGCATAACCTTGGTCTACACCTAATACACAATCAACATCATACCTTCTTGCTTTACACAAGAACAACCGTGTAGCCAATTTGGCTTACATCTACATGACCAATAACCTCTAAAGTGATTTCTCTAAAGATTGAATAAAGATTTGTTTTACAACATTAAAACATGCCTTATTTATAGGTTTTATAGTGGGAAAAACCCTAGTCTATCCACCTCGACCTTCAACTTTTATTTCTAGTCAATCCACCTCGACTCAACATTCACTACAAAGAATATAACATCCCGACATAAATATTGGCTATATTTATAGTTATGATCCCAATTTATCATAAATTGAGATTAACATCCATATCACACATCCTATTCATTCATAAAACATCATGACATCGTATTATAACAATAATAATAAAAACATACAAACATAAAGAAAACACATCCAAATCAATAACAACATAGTTTATAGTGGAAAATACCTCAATACAAGGAAAAAAACCCACTCTTTAGTGATGGTAATATTTATATCAACAGGTTTGTTGAAATATCGACCAAACCCTTAGATTCATTCTGCAACCATTATTTCAATAGCCTAAATAGTAATTACTATCTCCAATTACACTTTTACAATTTACAACCATAAATATTTTCATATAACCATAAACAACAATACAATAAAAACACAACTATCTTTGGTATCCCTCTATTATCTACTTGTGCGTGTAAACAACCAAGCCCCTCCTTTGTGCATTAATTTACTAATAAGGGGTTTTTTGGTGACGATTGGGGGTATTTACACCCAACACTATCTGACCTTGGGACACTTGATATCCTCTTAGACACTCCTTTGTGCTTGTTTTATCTAGGTGGCATATGCTTTTATGCTTACTGCTAGTTGTTCTCCTCGTAGAATTTATCCTTTGGTTTTTATTGGTTTTCTTCTATGTTTGGAACTTCCTCGAACTGTGTTTACTCATTGCCATCAAGTCTCTGGATTAGATTAATTGTTTCTTTTCCACCGAATTCCTCTTCGTTTTCTATTCATTATTCATGTACATCCTTGATGGCATCATTCATGTCTATTTTGATCCACTTGTTTGACATTTTCCCTCTAAATCCCTTTCATACTTGGAAAAAATTACTCAGAGATCCTGCTTTATCATGTCAACCCTCAACATGGCTTCTCATGTGGTAAACAATTTTTCTAATATTTATGCATGATTTTTTCTCCCCAAGTTACATTGTTGACATTAGAACTATTTAGGCCTACTTCAAACTAGATTTCTACTATGTTGATCAATTTTTCTAAATGTCCCTAGTCTGGTAAGTAGTCAAATATCTTTATTTTCCAAAACAATCACAATCCCATTTTATCTCGATAGCTTGCAAATGCTTGGAAAACCCTGCATTTTTGTCCCTCTATATGGTGTAGTTGTTCTTGCAAGGCTGTTTTCTCTAAATTTCTTATCTCTATTTTGAATCTTCCTACCTAAAAATAGTCTTTCTTATAAACCTCTTGTTCTAATTGTGCCAAGTTTTTTCTCAATTGTGATCATGCCAAGAGCACATTCTCCAATTTTGTTCTTGTATTCTTCATTTTTTTTTCGGTTATATAATATCAATTGAGTTCATTCTCCTAGAGTTCCTTCATTGCATTGTGGATTTCCCTTACATGTGTTATTCCTTTCTTATGATTTTTTCTTATTACTTCTTTGACATTTATATTGTTCCTTTCGTGTGTATCTTCTCTATTGTTGGCTCTAACCTTAGTCAAATTGCTTCATTCTCTGCATTTTCCTTGGGACATCTACTTTGCAAAAAATGTATCCCAATATTTGTTATATCATTGTCAACTTCTCATGTAGAGATTGTATTTCCTTATCCTTGGATTAAATTTCCTTTGTCATATCCCTATAAATTTTGGTAATCATTTGATGGCCCACTTGTCCAATCTGTAAGTTTTCATCTCTAGAAGTTTGTGCTTTTAATTCATGTAGAGTATAATATGACGTCTGCATCAAAATTTGTGGTTTATTCAATACCTTTGGAATGGATATTACTATCATCATAATTCTTATGTTCTTATCATAGGATATTTGTGTAAGCACCCTATCTAAAATCACCTTGTATTTTCCCTCTATGGTGGGTGTAGTTTGTAAATCAACTTTTTTTTTTCCTATTGTTATTTTTTTTGTATTGGTTTCCTTATTTTTCCCAAGAACCTCTAATGATATGGGTCTGGGACTAGATCTAGTGTTATTTGCAGTAGGGGTTGTACCAATGTATCTAACTCTGTTAATGGTTTTGGGTGAGATACCTAACTATTTGTTGGACCATTCTTTAATTTATTCTTTACTTCAAAGGCTTTTCCTACCTTTGTCTTTTCTTCTAACCTTATTCCTTCCTCTGATGCCTTGAATTGTTATCCTATGGCTTACCTTACCAATCACTAAGTCTAATTGTCACCAATATTTGAATTATTCATTTAGGATATTAGTAATATATCCTCAAGTGACAACTAATGATTTAGTTAAGATTGCCTAGCCTAGTCATCATGCATGATTTTAAGATCTAGAGAAAATATCTCTATGATGTGGCATCACCCATTGTACTATGAATATATAACATTGGTGTGAATACATAAAGAGTTGGCCAGTGAGCCTTTTCCGCCATATTTTTGTTCCTGTCTATATTTTATCAATTGACATCAGAGCGACAATAGTCTTATGAGTTTGGTAATTCCATGGTAGTGTTCCATTGGAGGCCATCAATGAGCCAATGAAGAAAAGATGTAGCACTCAATGATCCCAACACTGGAATTACACACAATCCAAGGAGAAGACATTAATGAAGGGGAAATTCATTGATTTTGGAGTCCCTGTTGAATCAAACCTTTAGTCGTTTGCTCACAAATTGACCTCAACATGCACCATTGGAGAGTTTGATTCAACGTTGGAAGAGTTGATCAATTCAGGAAATTTGGGAATCTTATTGTTTGAAGTTCCAAAGGAAGGAGAATAACATGTTGGAGATGCATTGAAGGACGTACCTGACCAACAAAACAAAATAACAATAAAGGCACATACCTAGTACTTGTACACTTGTAATTTCTCATTTGAATAGGGGTGACCAGATTTCAAATAAATTGCAACATTATGATCCATTTTTGTCTCTAAGTTGGGAAGGAGAGGACTCATGTGTTAGCTCATATTTCAATGTAATATTTCTAAGAGCGAAATCAAATTTAAATTGATTTGATTTGTAATTTTCGGGTGCATTCTCGCTTGAACCTGACACCCACAACTTGCTTGTATCATTCTATTCCCGAGTCTATAGGTTGAGTAGTTGAAAATCAATCATTGTAATACTTTGGGAAGCATTTTCAGTGGTAACTAACATCCTCAACTTCTTGGAAGCAAGTTCAAGAGAGCGTGACAATGATGGCCAAAATGATGGAGATGGTTTCCTTATTGGAAACTTTGTTAGAAACAACTCAGAACAGTTCAATCATATTGATTGGTGAAACATTGGAAAATGTTATCATATGTTTGCAAGTCATGCAAACAAGGATTCATCTGTTGCAATCTCAATCCCATCTATTGAATGATGAGTTGATAAATCTCAAAAATCAACAACCAATGAAGTGTTTTGAACTAGTTTTTGTTTAGAACAACCCTCTCTATAATGATGGTGATGATGATGATGATCAATAGTCACTGAATGAGTAACTCAGTAAGACAAATCCATATGCAGACAAAGATGAAGCTATTCTTGAACCTACATATCAAGAATTTTCTTTTGACGTCAATGAAGAAAATATCTCAATGATGCAACAACATATAGTAAATTCACTTCCACGGATTTCAAAGCAACAGGTTCAGAATACTCTTTCCAAGTCCATCATTAAACCTTGGGAATAAATCATCTACAAAAAGAATAGAACAAGACTTGGATATGACAATGAAGTTACCTTTCATATTCATGATTATTCCAAACCAATCCAGTTCCAAAGTGATGGATTCCTTCAAGAAGTTTCAACTTCACTTGTTCAAATTCAACATCAGATTGATAAGTGCGAACATTATAATCAAGTTGGTCACATGGAGAATCAATGTTTTGATCTCCATCCTTGCCAGCATTTTGGCAAGCATAACCATTCTTCAGATGAATGTTCAAGACCAAAGAAACCTACAAGATTGAATATTCACTATGAGTGGATAGATCCTTGGCAGTGGTCATCAACAACCAAGCAATTATATAAGTCTTACCATAGAATTCAATCTCAAGTAAAGACCAATCTTGTAGCACATAAAATTTTTGTACCTCACATAAGTGGTCCCCTTATGGTGTAACTTTCGAGCATGGCCCTCACGAAATGAGATAACATGTGGTTGTTTCTACATGCCCACTTTGTGTTGTACACAAATGGAACAAGTATGGTACTCTCTTGATCCTAGAAGAGGGAGTATAATGATGTAACTCTTTTATACCTTAAGGGGGGGATTTCAAAATTCAAGTGAATATGGTTTGAGAAACCACTCATGGTCTCTCCTTTCAATTGAAAAAGGGGGGAATTGATGAAGGAATTGAAGATGGTTTTCAAATGGAAAGTTTCGACAACAAATATGCTAGATGAGCATGAAATTTTCCAAATGATCAACTGCAGTCTGTAGATGATAGAATTTGACAGGATTATGGTTCAATGACTTGCAATTGAATCATACACATTACATGATTGGGATGTTGTTGGACACCTAAAACTGTCAAAATTGGTTAGTAGTCATCCAAAAACCGTCAGATAAATGGTATCAATTGGTCAGTGGTTATCCAAAACCACATATTCAGAGAGCACTTCAGTGATACATTGATATTAGAGTGGTGATACTACATGTTCACCAATTAGCAGAAGACATCAGATTCTTCTAGCTCAAATACTTGGAAAACTGATTTAATTGTTAAGCAATCAGGGAATGTTAAGATATTGTAGCTGTTCACTTCCATATCTCAACTCTCTTCTAGCTCATTTCAGATGAACCATTCAACATCCATATTGGCGGTTTTTTAGGCAGTTCTTCATTGAGGTGCAACTCAGGAGTTTCAGTATGAAGACTTGGAATTGATATCAGTTTATGCTTCATTGTTGGTATTATTGATCAAACTTGTGATTGAGGGGGGGAATGTTAGCCTATGGTTTACCTTACCTATCACTAAGTCTAATTTTCACCTATATTTGTATTATTCATTTAGCATATTAGTAATATGTCCTCAAGTGATGACTAATGATTTAGTTAATATTTCCTAGCCTTGTCATCATGCATGATTTTAGGATCTAGAAAAAATCTCTCTATGAGGTGGCATCACCCATTGTACTATAAATATGTAACATTGGTGTGAATACATAAAGAGTTGGCTAGTGAGTCTTTTCTTCCATCTTGTTTCTCTAATACCATGTTGACAAAGTGTATTCAGACACGTAATTTTATTGATAAGGAAAAAGAGATTACAATCTGAAGTGAGAACTCATAATCTACTTGTTAACCTCACTTGAAGAAGGAGCTAGTTTATATAGCTCAAATCCAAACTAAAATCTAGGAGAAAAACCAATCACATAATCACATGAGTATGGTAGGAATCCTTTACATAGAAGCTAGGTGTCCTTATCATAAAAAACTAGAATAAACTAATTTCTTAAAAAAATTTAATCTAGAAAATACTTAGACCACAAAACTTTAGGATTATGAGGATAACATGAATTTCTTTACTTCTTGATTCTTATTCTCTTTATCCCTTATTTCTTTTTCCTTTTACTTATGTTATTCTTTCTATTTGTCTCCTCTCCCTGTATGTTTTTCTTTCCTTGTCTATTTTCATCTCCTTCCTTCTGCCTCTCTTCTTCTTTCTATTTGTGTTTCTTTTCCTTCTTCTTTTTCTCTTTCACTCTTCTTATTTATATTTTTATTCCTCTTCCTTCTTATATTTCTCTTATTATCTCTTTCTATATTCTTCCTTATGCCTCTCTTCTTCTTACTATTTTTGTTAATCTTCCTTCTTCTTTTCATCTTCTTGTCTCTTTCTATTTTTTTCTTTTGCTTGTCTTCTTTTTACTTTCGTGGTTCTTCATGATTCCTTTTCTCTTATTTTTATTCTTTTTCTGATCTTCATACTTCTTCTTTCCTCTTCTCACTATGTGTCCTAATTAGTGCATGTATCTTCATTATCAAAATCATTGTATTGTTGGTGAAATTTCTCTTCCTCCTCTTCTATCATTTTCATTTTCAATCTGTTCGATGACCTGGTTGTTAAGGCCCTAATAAGCATTCATTATTAGTTTATTTTTTATATTAGTAGGTCAAATAGAACCTTTAAGTGTATTCTTTCATTATAATTGTACCCTTTGTTTCCTATGTGTGTGTGTAGACACACCAAGGAAACCTAGTCTTAGGATCATCATATTTTGTCTTTGAATTGGACATATTGTAAAGGAGCTTTCCCCCTCGAAGTGGATTTTATTCGTTGACTTTTTATCATTTTCAAGATGCTTGGTTCATAAAATTTGGTTTCAAAGCATCGATCCTAGGGTTTTGCTGCTTCAAGAGAGTCATCTTGGTATTTTTGCTATAACTTATTTATGAGATGCTTCAGAAAGTGAAATTTGGAGGTTACTCAGAAGACATATAATCTTGTAATTTTTGCTATAATTTTTTTCTTGGAAGTCTTAGATACTGAAATTTTGTGGAGATTGAGAAGACATGTCATAGTACAGGTGGTCAAAATTTTAGGATTTGGTTCACTATAATCTTGGATATATAGTCCATGGAAGACAAGGTTTGTGACTAATCCTGAAATTAGTTATCTTGGCATTTTTGTTGTAATTATTTTCAAAATATTGAATTAACATGATGGAATACATGTGGATTTTTTTTTCCAGATTTTGACTCATTATATTTTATGATATATTTCTCATGGAAGTCAGGGTTTTTGCACAAGTTATTTTTTGGTAATTTTAAGAGCTTTTTTTGTGCTTAGAAAGCTCATTTTTAAAATATTTTTAGAGATGTGTTCTGGCATGTTTAAATAACATAGGATCTGTCATTAAGCGGGTAAAACTACAATTGGGGAAAAATACATGTAGGATATACACATGGTTTCACATGGTTGGAAACACATTGTTTCACCTAGTTGGAAACCTTTGTAACCCTTATTGGAACCCCTCTGAGTAGTACCACATTAGAAAATACTTGTAGACAAATTATCACTTCCACGTACCTTTGGGTATATATGAATTCCCCTAGGTTTACCTGAAACCATCCTTACATAATATATTCGACCATATTTTGCTACAATACATAGAGAACAACACTCATAGAGATCACTCTCTAGTACTTGGGTATTTGGGTAGTACAACTAAGGGTATGATTGAGCCTCCTTAGTTAGTGCCATGAGATACTGGGTCAAGTAATATTGTTGGACCCCACACATATATCAGAGGGTTATAACACCTTACACTCCCTTATCCTTAGGAATTGGTAACTTTTTTCCATGGCTCCAAAGAAAGATCCAAAATTTACTTCACCAAGTAAAAATACATAGAGAAAAACCATGATTCAAGAAGTAAAATAAGATATTTTTCAAAAATGGATTACATGGAAAAGAAGATGAATGAAAATAGGGAACACATGGAACATGTGGAAAATAGGATGGATGAAAATATGGAACATATGGAAAATAATATGGATGAAAATATGGATCAATGGAAAAGAAGATGGATAAAT
>ML780283.1:1006127-1032211 GCA_009831015.1 Picea engelmannii
GATCTACATGGAGATGTTATATACATCATTTTTTCACCCTCTTAGAGTTGTGTGATCTATCTCTATATATTGGAAATCTACATAAGTCACATGCAATGTGTAGGATAGTAGGGAAATGAAGAACCAAGAACAAGATGAATGGAGTGTTGGATGTTCCTAAGTGGGTAAACTTGTGTATTCTTCAAAGACATGTATGACTAGACAATATATTCAAATTCAATAGAGAGGTAAATTACATTGGTTATCCTCAATTTGGTGAGCAATGCACAGTGCCATGAACTTATTAATATTAACCTACTTAAGACCTTAATATTAACCTTATTAATATTAACCTAGGGCACTAGAAAATTCAAGTTGAATAAGAGAAGAAGGAAATGAATGTATGTACCTCTACCATCCTTGGCAAGTTTGTAGGTTATATTATTTTCAATATTGTTCCCTTATGGTAAAATAATATGACTTGCCTAAAATCATGTCAAAATCACTGAGTGGAGTGACATTGTAATCCACAACATCATAGAAGGGCTCAATGGAAAATGTAGGGGAACACTTCTAGCGATTAGGGATAGTTATCTATATTCTTTAACCCACCCAAGTTAGTACGAATTTGCATGAGGTGTGGTTAGTAGCTTCATGTTTTCTACAAACTACTGGGACACTATATTATTTTATCTTCCATTCTCCATAATGATAAAACCCATAATGTCATTGATCAAATAATTCTAGGTGAACAAGGCTTCTTCACCATTGCTAGTGTACTATGTGGCCATCTCAACCAAATGTGGATCTACAAAAGATGCATTGGTGACTTGTATTGGTGTATCTCTAAGGATTTTTGTTGGTTCATAAGGAGGCCCTAATTCTTCTTAGCAACCTTCCCCTATAAAAATCAACATTCTTCATTAGAGTGTCCATACTATTTGTGGCAGGAACACCATTTTTTGTTTTTTTGTGTGCCAATAGTGCAAAGCTAGGAAACCCTGAGTTTTGTTCATTATTTCTAGGTTGTCCCTTGGTAGTATAAGTGTGGTGAAAATAAGAAACATGTGTTTTATTTAGTTTTGTACCCTTTTTGTATCCATCATAGAGCCACAATATATGATGCAACAAAACAAGACAAGGAGAAATCCACATAATTCTGAGTAATAGGTGGATACCAAATCCAAAGGGTATCCACTAAGCCCTAAGTACGAGGATCTTACAAAACATATCCACCTGAAAACCTATGACACAAAGGAGCTAACCTACAATACCTTTCAAAAGGAGACTGAAGACACATAATCACATCAAATTAGTGGATTATTTGTATTCTAAGGAATATATCTATAATCTTAAGAATCTCTCTGGAATATTAAGTAGCCACCCTTGAAGGCATATGTATATCATTGCACTTTAAATGATATATAGGTTGATCAAAATTGTATATTTATTATGATACTTTTATGTTCTTCTTAGAGCTCTGAACACTTTACCCTTGTGGTTGAGGCCATGTGCCCTTTTGCACTTAATTCATCATCTTGTAACCTCCTCTGAGGTTAATATAATGGATAATTATTGAGGTTTTGTGTATATGTTTTTGTTCTTTACTTACATGGATGGTGTTCTTGTATTAAACTTGTATTATGCTAATTTATTGCATCTTTTGTGTATGGAATAAACTAATTAACATCATTATGGATTCCATGACCACCACACTTCCCTCTACTCTACCCTATAATTAATGGAAAATATTAAACATTCCTTGGGTGAAACCTCATTTCTCTGGATGGTTGACAATGCTGGAATAACTATACTACACTAGGGTTTGGATACCTATGAAGAACCTAGGTATTCAAATAACCCAAAATATGGTTCTATTGTTAATAGTTTTGCTGATGCAAAGAAATGGAAATGTGGTGGAAGCCAACGAAACACAATCTTCAACACTATTTTAATGTGAAAATCCATCCTTTTCCATGTGAATAATGCATCATGTTAGGGTTAGAAGTGGTAACATTAAGAAGAAATATATTTTTGAAGATATATGTGAGATATTTTAGGAAGAATTCCCTATAATTTTGACTAAATGGTTGATTCAAATATTGTCAAAGAAACCTCACCACTGGAAATGGGTATGTATGGTTTCTTGAAATGTTGGAACTTTGTAAAAGTTGCAAACATTTGAAGATAAAGTCACGTGAGTCTTTGATTTATGGTTCAAATTTGTAGTGTAGGGATATGCTTTGGAATTCTCCATAGAAAACCATGAATCTTTGACCAAAGCTCTCAAATAATTCAAGAATTAACCCCGTGGAACATTAATTGATGATATCCTAGTTTGGATCAAGACGTTGTTGGTGGAACAAGGTATGTTGCATATCCCCACATAGACATAAGTGTAAGCATTGAATTGGAAGTTGGCACCAAAGGATGACATGAAGGTGAAACATAAATATTGACATGGAAAACACAAAGAATATGCATAGTGACCATGAAGAGAATTATCATAAACATGTCACACTTAAGGAAGAGTGGTGGCAAGATCACATGGGAGTATGTGCCAAGAAATATTCCCTCATAAAATACTATAGAAAAAATTTCTACCCAAAGGAAGAGATGATAAAAATGATGTGAAGGTTGAAGGAATATTTGGCTAGCCCCATAGAGTACCAGAGAATAACATATGAATGTGAAGAAGAAAATGAAATGGAGCAGTTTAGGGAGAAGGTTTCATTAAAAAAACTTTAGGGAGTGTCTATAGATCCAATTTTTAGAAATGAATAATTAGGATACGAGGATTCTTGGATTCACATCATATAAGATGTAGGATGAACTCATGATTCTTGAAGATGTTGAGGCTAGAATTATGGGTTGAAGTATGAGGAACAATGAGAATGAGTCATTGATAGGTATGCCACAAATTTTTAATGGATCTATGGTCGACAATGATGTCAATGGAGAGGGGAAAATCCAAGTATTAATGATCTTGATCTATCTTTCATCTTATCACCCATGCATTTCGTTTTCATAGATGTTTACATTAATGCCTTCATGCAAAGAACACATGTTTTTGTAGTCACTGTTCAAAGTGTACATGCAACGGTCTTTATAAGCAATTTAAAATTTGTTGCAAGAGTGGGCCGAAGTGTATACTTGATTGCCTCTAATAGTTTGTACATTTTTTTGTGAAGGGGAACTCTAGTTGTTCAACCTAGTCCTTCGGGGTTTGTATTATTTATAGGAATTCACCCTACAAGAATGGTAATTTTGCGCACAAATTATTCTTTATGTTTACTATTATTTCACAATGAGAGAAGAAGACATGGAGCAAAATTGGTTCCTCTACAAAGCTATATAGGGTGTGTGGGAAGCTAAAAATGTTGTGTGAATGGTGTAATTTCAAACTAATCTATGGGGGAAAAGAAATACAATGGTACATGAAGTGTCAATAGAGTGATCCATTGGGTTGGACATATACTTTGTATCAAATACAACAATACTTCATCAAGGAACTCCAAAAACTAAAATTTGAGTAATGGAGAATTGTCAAACTAAAATAAATCAAACAAAGAGTTTTTGAGTCAGAGTGGGAGTGTGATCAAAGGTTCCATGATGTTATGAGTTTGTTGAGATATACAATTTAGTACATGCAATGCAAGGAATCATTCATTGACGAACTATTTCCTCATCTATGAACCCCTTTGTTGCAACAATGCCTTAGTAATTAGTTGGAGGCATTGGATTTTGTGATGTGGCTTGAATAAATCAAAGGTTTAAAAGATGTCAGTGTACCAAAACCAACCACTAACATGGTGCAATTTTAGTATTGGCTAACCATTTTGTCAAAGGAGATCTAAGCACTAGTTAAAGGGAAGCACACTGAATGAGAACATGGGTGGCTTATTATTTACAAAACATAGGATCACCTACATAATGGTTACCTAATGGTTCAACTATACAATGTCATAGTCATAAAAAAACACCAAAGTAGATATTTATGAAAGCTACCACCAACAAGGTCACTATATTTATCACTTTCAACTTTTATAGAGGTATGGTGGTTATGTCATTGTCTTGTATTATGAATTTTGTAGATTCAAATATCATGTCACAGAGGTTTGTTGAGCCTTGCAAGGATTACTTGAGAGCTTCGAAAAGAATGTGTTCAGAGTGGGCTCTTCTACAAGAGGAAATCATATATTAGTGTAGTGAAAAGAGAATCACAGGGGTAGGCCTGACAAAAAATGACCTCCATCATGATGTTTCAATTGTAATAAAGTTTTCTACATTGCATGGAATTTTTTTCATCCTCTTCAACCATGTGTACACTACTAAAATATGGATCATATTTCTAAACATTGCAGGTCAGAATTGATTAAGAAATGGGAAGTGAAAGAGAGGAGGAAATTGTTAGGAAATAGAACACTTCCACACTAAACCTAATAAAAGAGAGGAAGAAAGACTTAAGCTATAAATCAAATGAAAAAGAAAACCCACAGTACATAGATATTTTACCCTCAAAACCCAAACGGGAAAACCAACATTCTTTGAGTGTCTTTCTCTATTTTATTCATTTAGAATAAAATATTACATGCCTAACCTTGGTATACACCTAAGAAACAATCGACATAATATCTTCTTTATTTACACAAGAACAAACTTGTCGCTAATTCAAATTACATCTACATGACCAGTAACCTATAAAGTGATTTATATAAATATTAACTAAAGACTTGATTTTACAACATTACAACATGCCTTATTTATAGGATTTATAGTAGGAAAAACACGAAAGAAAGGTGCCCAAAAATGGTTACAGATCCATGTATATCATTGACTACAAATCCCGCAAATCTCAGGATTCTGTTACATTCGACTACCAAGTCGAATTACCAGTCGACCTTCATTCGTTCTTCAGTCAGTTTCCAGTTGTCGATTGAACTCGTCAACTTGTTGTCGATTACTTCAACTTTGAATTTTCCTGGTCGATCCACCTCAACCTTCGAATTTTACTGCCAAATGATCCACCTCGACCTTCAAATTTTATTGCCAATCGATCCACCTCGACTCGACATTCATTGCAACGAATATAACAGCCCAACATTCTCCCACTTATTTTCTTCTTTGCTGAAACCAAGATATTTCTGAACTTTCAATCACAGACCCAAGGAAATAATTCCATTGCCTCTCTACACCAAGAGAACTTCACAATACTCATTGACTTGGTCAAAGATTCTGCTATGTTTTCCAACGTGTCTAGTTTCTCTAGCAACACCTTGTTTGTTTCCACCATGTCTCTCATGAAATGGTATTGTACATCAATATGATTAGTCTTGGAATGATAAGCTAGGTTCTTTGCCAAAAATATTGTTCTTTGACTGTCACAATTTATCTTCATAGCTCTCTGCTCAAACTTGATTCTTGAGCACAACCATTTCAACCATATTGCTTCTTTCCTTCTATGAGTGGCTTCCATGTGTTTAATTTCTATTGTTGAAAAGAATACGATTGCATGTTGCTTACTCATCCAGCTGATTGCTTCACCGAACATCTTGAACACATATCCACTAGTTGACCTTCATTGATCCAATTCTCCAATCCAGTCGGCATCGAAAAATCCATGTACATATGATTCACTATCACTTCTAGGTTTTCCTTGGTATCATATAGCATAATATTTTTTGCCACATAAATACATTAATACTCTCTTGAAAATTTTCAAGTGCTCCTTTCCAGGTGTCAACAAGAATCTTCTCAATACTCCCACTGCATGGGCAATGTCTGGTCGAGTGAATAACATCACATACATTATAATACCAACAACACTTTCATAGGGGGCACGTGCCATATCCTCTATTTCTTCGTGTGTCTTTGGACATTGTTCAACAATTATAATTTCTCCCATAGGAATTAACACCTTTATAGGTTTTCAATCCTACATGTTGAAACTTTTCAAAATTGTTTCAATATATTTCTTCTGGTTCAACTAGAGATTCCTATCTGCTTGATCTCTCTTGATCTCCATTCCTAGAATGAATTTTGTTGCACCAATATCCTTCATGTCAAAATTGGAGGATAGTTTCTTCTTCACCTCCTTTATTGTGTTCATGTTGTTTCCAATCAACAAAATGTTGTCGACATACAAATATACACATATGAAACACCCACCTTCTTTTTTGGAATATATGTAGTGATCAATTGTTATTCTCACAAATCCCAAACTAAGGATGTATGTATCAAAATACCACATCCTTGGTTATGGATTTAGACCATAGAGGGATCTTTTCAATTTGCACAAAAAATATTTATTTCCCTTTACTACAAATCCTTCATGTTGTTTCATGTAGATTTCTTCTTCCAGGTCCCCATGTAGGAATATTTTCTTTACGTCCATCTATTCTATTTCCATATCAAATATTGCAGCCAGAGACATTAGTACTCTAATGGAAGTTAATTTTGCAAGAAGGGAAAAAATCTCACCGAAGTCGATTTCTTCGACTTGGGAATATCCTTTCACTACTAGTCGATCCTTGAATTTATCGACTTGAGTTTCTATGTTCATACTCTTGTTGAATACCCACTTGCTACCGACATGATTTCTTCCACTAGGTAATTCGACCAAATCTCACGTCTCATTCTTGTGCAAGGATTCCATTTCTTCGATCATGGCGTCTTTCCAGAGTCTACCCTCTACCGAGTCAACTGCCTCCCTGATCGACTTGGGATCCTCATTAGTGGTAGTTAACACAAATGTGGAATGAAAGTAAGGCAGACTCTACCTTTTGGCTAGTTTTATTACTTGTTCATACCTCCTTACAACCAGGGTCAATTGTTCCACCTCTTCATCTAATTCAATTGACTCATCTCAATCATATTCTTCTTTGTTCCTCAGTTCAAACCTCACCTTCTTTAGATTATTGTTTTCTTGATCCATCACTTCAGAATCAGACTTCCTTTCGACTTCTATGAATACCAAATCTTGAATGTACACTATTTTACTTGATGTAGGATCCAAAAACTTATATTCTTTCATTCCTTCTTTGTATCCAATGAAAATACACTTGATTGTCTTCTTGTCTAGATTGCCCCTCTTTTCTTTGGGAACATGAACAAATGAATCAAAACCAACTACTTTGAGATGTTAAAATGAAATCTTCTTACCATACCATACCTCATATAGATTCATGTCAACTAGCTCCAATGATGGAGACATGTTCAATAGATATTTTGCAATGTCGTCTTCTTTTGCCAAACATTCTTGTGTGAGACTGGCACCACTAAGAATGCTCCTTTCCTTGTCCATCAACATTCTATTAATTCTCTTGATAACTCCATTTTGTTGTGGTGTATATGGTGTGGTATTTTGGCATTCTATGCCACACTGCTTGCATAACTACTCAAAATCTTTTCCATGTAATTCACCATCATTGTCAGTTCTCAACACCTTAATATTCTTATCTGTCATGTTTTCTACAAGAGACTTAAATTCTTTGAATTTCTCAAAAACCTATGATTCCTTCCTCAGGAAATATATCCATGTATTCCTCGAAAAATCATCTATGAAGGAGACATAATACATGGATCCACCAAGTGAAGGAATTGAAACATGGCCAAATACATCATTATGAACTAGTTCTAGAATGCCCTTTTCCCTTGTCTCTCTAGATGGGAACCTCACCGACTTGTTTTCCATATATACAATGTTCACAAAAGTTGACTTCTAATTCACATTCAAAGAAATATTCGACCATACCTTTTTTTATGCATAGTTCAAAGTCATTTTTCTCCAATGTGTCCCATCCTCTCATGCCATAGCATGGTCAGGTTGACTTGACATAGACTTGTTGAGTTAGTTTGAATCGACTCAGACTGAGTTAAGTCAAGTCGAATTGAATTCAGGGAAAAAAATGTTGTTTCATCGAGTCGAGTCAAAACTATCTAACAAATTGTATAGGGTTCCAATCCAAACTCCTTTCATTAATACCATTTCACCTCTAATCATCTTGCACGTATCCTTCTAAAAGAGAGTGTGCACTCTTGCATCACTCATCTTGCTAACATATATTAGGTTTCTGGCCAAACCTGGAATATGTAGCACACTTGGAAGGGTTCTACTCCTCCCATCCTGCAGTATCAATTGGGTTCTTCCCCATCTGACAATTTTGGCTATCAAGTCATCCCCCAAGAACACATATCCTCCTTCATATCATTCTTATTTGCAGAACCATCCTCTATGTGGTGTCATATGATATGATGCTCCTGATTCAATCAACCAAACATCACCTCCCTGATCTAGATTCGTCTTTCTCTCAGTCGATTCCTTCTCATCAGATCATGTATTGACTTCCATTTCCTTCGACTTGTAGTCCTTTTTATAATGCCCATTTTTACCCATTTTTTAGCATCTTCTCATTGAATGAATATGGGATTTATATCTACCCTTCGATTTAAACTTCCTATAGGAGAATTTACCTTTACCTTTGTCAAAAAATCAACCTCTCACCACTAATGTATCTTTGGTCGATCCTTCCATGTCATTCCTTCTCATTTCTTCTGACATTAGAGATGCAACCGCATCTTCTAAGCACTAATGTGGTTGAATTTCTCTCTATAGCCACAACTAATCTATCCCAGGAGTCTGTCAAAGAACATAATAGGCTAATACATTTCTCCTCTTCAATGATTTCAATATCCACATAAAATAATTGGATTATTATGTTATTAAACACATTTAAATGCTCATTTACTAGAATGCCCTCACTCATCCTCATAAGATACAAATTCTTTCTAAGGAACCAATTATTTACCAGGGATCTCCACTGGTATAAGATTCCCAACTTTTCCCATGGTTTCTTGGCCAACTCTTCTCATGAGACATTCAACAACACCGAATTTGCAAGACAAAGTTGAATCATACTCCTTTCCCTTCTCTCAAGTTTCTCCCATTCTTCCCTCAACATACCTACTAGAATGGTACATGGACATATTGCTTCCCATTGTTCTCGATCTACAAGGAGATCTTCAATTTTAAGCATCCAAATCTCAAAATTTAGGCCATTGAATTTTTCAATCTCTAATCTTGAGCTACTTGCCATTGTTTAAGCACAAATTTAAATATATCTAACTTATGAATCTTACTGGAACTAGGGTTTAGCTCAGATACAAGGTTGTTAAACCAAGCTCTGATACCACATGTTAGGAAATAGAAAACTTCCACACTAAACCTAACAGAAGAGAGGAAGAAATATTTAAGCTATAAATCAAATGACAAAGCAAACCCATAGTACACAAAGATTTTACCCTCGAAATCCAAATGGGAAAACCAACATTCTTTAAGGATCTTGATCTCTTGTTGTTTTATTCATTCATAATAAAAAAGTTACATGCATAACCTTGGTCTACACCTAATACACAATCAACATCATACCTTCTTGCTTTACACAAGAACAACCGTGTAGCCAATTTGGCTTACATCTACATGACCAATAACCTCTAAAGTGATTTCTCTAAAGATTGAATAAAGATTTGTTTTACAACATTAAAACATGCCTTATTTATAGGTTTTATAGTGGGAAAAACCCTAGTCTATCCACCTCGACCTTCAACTTTTATTTCTAGTCAATCCACCTCGACTCAACATTCACTACAAAGAATATAACATCCCGACATAAATATTGGCTATATTTATAGTTATGATCCCAATTTATCATAAATTGAGATTAACATCCATATCACACATCCTATTCATTCATAAAACATCATGACATCGTATTATAACAATAATAATAAAAACATACAAACATAAAGAAAACACATCCAAATCAATAACAACATAGTTTATAGTGGAAAATACCTCAATACAAGGAAAAAAACCCACTCTTTAGTGATGGTAATATTTATATCAACAGGTTTGTTGAAATATCGACCAAACCCTTAGATTCATTCTGCAACCATTATTTCAATAGCCTAAATAGTAATTACTATCTCCAATTACACTTTTACAATTTACAACCATAAATATTTTCATATAACCATAAACAACAATACAATAAAAACACAACTATCTTTGGTATCCCTCTATTATCTACTTGTGCGTGTAAACAACCAAGCCCCTCCTTTGTGCATTAATTTACTAATAAGGGGTTTTTTGGTGACGATTGGGGGTATTTACACCCAACACTATCTGACCTTGGGACACTTGATATCCTCTTAGACACTCCTTTGTGCTTGTTTTATCTAGGTGGCATATGCTTTTATGCTTACTGCTAGTTGTTCTCCTCGTAGAATTTATCCTTTGGTTTTTATTGGTTTTCTTCTATGTTTGGAACTTCCTCGAACTGTGTTTACTCATTGCCATCAAGTCTCTGGATTAGATTAATTGTTTCTTTTCCACCGAATTCCTCTTCGTTTTCTATTCATTATTCATGTACATCCTTGATGGCATCATTCATGTCTATTTTGATCCACTTGTTTGACATTTTCCCTCTAAATCCCTTTCATACTTGGAAAAAATTACTCAGAGATCCTGCTTTATCATGTCAACCCTCAACATGGCTTCTCATGTGGTAAACAATTTTTCTAATATTTATGCATGATTTTTTCTCCCCAAGTTACATTGTTGACATTAGAACTATTTAGGCCTACTTCAAACTAGATTTCTACTATGTTGATCAATTTTTCTAAATGTCCCTAGTCTGGTAAGTAGTCAAATATCTTTATTTTCCAAAACAATCACAATCCCATTTTATCTCGATAGCTTGCAAATGCTTGGAAAACCCTGCATTTTTGTCCCTCTATATGGTGTAGTTGTTCTTGCAAGGCTGTTTTCTCTAAATTTCTTATCTCTATTTTGAATCTTCCTACCTAAAAATAGTCTTTCTTATAAACCTCTTGTTCTAATTGTGCCAAGTTTTTTCTCAATTGTGATCATGCCAAGAGCACATTCTCCAATTTTGTTCTTGTATTCTTCATTTTTTTTTCGGTTATATAATATCAATTGAGTTCATTCTCCTAGAGTTCCTTCATTGCATTGTGGATTTCCCTTACATGTGTTATTCCTTTCTTATGATTTTTTCTTATTACTTCTTTGACATTTATATTGTTCCTTTCGTGTGTATCTTCTCTATTGTTGGCTCTAACCTTAGTCAAATTGCTTCATTCTCTGCATTTTCCTTGGGACATCTACTTTGCAAAAAATGTATCCCAATATTTGTTATATCATTGTCAACTTCTCATGTAGAGATTGTATTTCCTTATCCTTGGATTAAATTTCCTTTGTCATATCCCTATAAATTTTGGTAATCATTTGATGGCCCACTTGTCCAATCTGTAAGTTTTCATCTCTAGAAGTTTGTGCTTTTAATTCATGTAGAGTATAATATGACGTCTGCATCAAAATTTGTGGTTTATTCAATACCTTTGGAATGGATATTACTATCATCATAATTCTTATGTTCTTATCATAGGATATTTGTGTAAGCACCCTATCTAAAATCACCTTGTATTTTCCCTCTATGGTGGGTGTAGTTTGTAAATCAACTTTTTTTTTTCCTATTGTTATTTTTTTTGTATTGGTTTCCTTATTTTTCCCAAGAACCTCTAATGATATGGGTCTGGGACTAGATCTAGTGTTATTTGCAGTAGGGGTTGTACCAATGTATCTAACTCTGTTAATGGTTTTGGGTGAGATACCTAACTATTTGTTGGACCATTCTTTAATTTATTCTTTACTTCAAAGGCTTTTCCTACCTTTGTCTTTTCTTCTAACCTTATTCCTTCCTCTGATGCCTTGAATTGTTATCCTATGGCTTACCTTACCAATCACTAAGTCTAATTGTCACCAATATTTGAATTATTCATTTAGGATATTAGTAATATATCCTCAAGTGACAACTAATGATTTAGTTAAGATTGCCTAGCCTAGTCATCATGCATGATTTTAAGATCTAGAGAAAATATCTCTATGATGTGGCATCACCCATTGTACTATGAATATATAACATTGGTGTGAATACATAAAGAGTTGGCCAGTGAGCCTTTTCCGCCATATTTTTGTTCCTGTCTATATTTTATCAATTGACATCAGAGCGACAATAGTCTTATGAGTTTGGTAATTCCATGGTAGTGTTCCATTGGAGGCCATCAATGAGCCAATGAAGAAAAGATGTAGCACTCAATGATCCCAACACTGGAATTACACACAATCCAAGGAGAAGACATTAATGAAGGGGAAATTCATTGATTTTGGAGTCCCTGTTGAATCAAACCTTTAGTCGTTTGCTCACAAATTGACCTCAACATGCACCATTGGAGAGTTTGATTCAACGTTGGAAGAGTTGATCAATTCAGGAAATTTGGGAATCTTATTGTTTGAAGTTCCAAAGGAAGGAGAATAACATGTTGGAGATGCATTGAAGGACGTACCTGACCAACAAAACAAAATAACAATAAAGGCACATACCTAGTACTTGTACACTTGTAATTTCTCATTTGAATAGGGGTGACCAGATTTCAAATAAATTGCAACATTATGATCCATTTTTGTCTCTAAGTTGGGAAGGAGAGGACTCATGTGTTAGCTCATATTTCAATGTAATATTTCTAAGAGCGAAATCAAATTTAAATTGATTTGATTTGTAATTTTCGGGTGCATTCTCGCTTGAACCTGACACCCACAACTTGCTTGTATCATTCTATTCCCGAGTCTATAGGTTGAGTAGTTGAAAATCAATCATTGTAATACTTTGGGAAGCATTTTCAGTGGTAACTAACATCCTCAACTTCTTGGAAGCAAGTTCAAGAGAGCGTGACAATGATGGCCAAAATGATGGAGATGGTTTCCTTATTGGAAACTTTGTTAGAAACAACTCAGAACAGTTCAATCATATTGATTGGTGAAACATTGGAAAATGTTATCATATGTTTGCAAGTCATGCAAACAAGGATTCATCTGTTGCAATCTCAATCCCATCTATTGAATGATGAGTTGATAAATCTCAAAAATCAACAACCAATGAAGTGTTTTGAACTAGTTTTTGTTTAGAACAACCCTCTCTATAATGATGGTGATGATGATGATGATCAATAGTCACTGAATGAGTAACTCAGTAAGACAAATCCATATGCAGACAAAGATGAAGCTATTCTTGAACCTACATATCAAGAATTTTCTTTTGACGTCAATGAAGAAAATATCTCAATGATGCAACAACATATAGTAAATTCACTTCCACGGATTTCAAAGCAACAGGTTCAGAATACTCTTTCCAAGTCCATCATTAAACCTTGGGAATAAATCATCTACAAAAAGAATAGAACAAGACTTGGATATGACAATGAAGTTACCTTTCATATTCATGATTATTCCAAACCAATCCAGTTCCAAAGTGATGGATTCCTTCAAGAAGTTTCAACTTCACTTGTTCAAATTCAACATCAGATTGATAAGTGCGAACATTATAATCAAGTTGGTCACATGGAGAATCAATGTTTTGATCTCCATCCTTGCCAGCATTTTGGCAAGCATAACCATTCTTCAGATGAATGTTCAAGACCAAAGAAACCTACAAGATTGAATATTCACTATGAGTGGATAGATCCTTGGCAGTGGTCATCAACAACCAAGCAATTATATAAGTCTTACCATAGAATTCAATCTCAAGTAAAGACCAATCTTGTAGCACATAAAATTTTTGTACCTCACATAAGTGGTCCCCTTATGGTGTAACTTTCGAGCATGGCCCTCACGAAATGAGATAACATGTGGTTGTTTCTACATGCCCACTTTGTGTTGTACACAAATGGAACAAGTATGGTACTCTCTTGATCCTAGAAGAGGGAGTATAATGATGTAACTCTTTTATACCTTAAGGGGGGGATTTCAAAATTCAAGTGAATATGGTTTGAGAAACCACTCATGGTCTCTCCTTTCAATTGAAAAAGGGGGGAATTGATGAAGGAATTGAAGATGGTTTTCAAATGGAAA
The DNA here is from genome assembly GCA_009831015.1 of Picea engelmannii. NCBI lineage: Eukaryota > Viridiplantae > Streptophyta > Pinopsida > Pinales > Pinaceae > Picea > Picea engelmannii. The sequence continues at coordinate 1,020,091 of ML780283.1, forward strand.
GTTTCGACAACAAATATGCTAGATGAGCATGAAATTTTCCAAATGATCAACTGCAGTCTGTAGATGATAGAATTTGACAGGATTATGGTTCAATGACTTGCAATTGAATCATACACATTACATGATTGGGATGTTGTTGGACACCTAAAACTGTCAAAATTGGTTAGTAGTCATCCAAAAACCGTCAGATAAATGGTATCAATTGGTCAGTGGTTATCCAAAACCACATATTCAGAGAGCACTTCAGTGATACATTGATATTAGAGTGGTGATACTACATGTTCACCAATTAGCAGAAGACATCAGATTCTTCTAGCTCAAATACTTGGAAAACTGATTTAATTGTTAAGCAATCAGGGAATGTTAAGATATTGTAGCTGTTCACTTCCATATCTCAACTCTCTTCTAGCTCATTTCAGATGAACCATTCAACATCCATATTGGCGGTTTTTTAGGCAGTTCTTCATTGAGGTGCAACTCAGGAGTTTCAGTATGAAGACTTGGAATTGATATCAGTTTATGCTTCATTGTTGGTATTATTGATCAAACTTGTGATTGAGGGGGGGAATGTTAGCCTATGGTTTACCTTACCTATCACTAAGTCTAATTTTCACCTATATTTGTATTATTCATTTAGCATATTAGTAATATGTCCTCAAGTGATGACTAATGATTTAGTTAATATTTCCTAGCCTTGTCATCATGCATGATTTTAGGATCTAGAAAAAATCTCTCTATGAGGTGGCATCACCCATTGTACTATAAATATGTAACATTGGTGTGAATACATAAAGAGTTGGCTAGTGAGTCTTTTCTTCCATCTTGTTTCTCTAATACCATGTTGACAAAGTGTATTCAGACACGTAATTTTATTGATAAGGAAAAAGAGATTACAATCTGAAGTGAGAACTCATAATCTACTTGTTAACCTCACTTGAAGAAGGAGCTAGTTTATATAGCTCAAATCCAAACTAAAATCTAGGAGAAAAACCAATCACATAATCACATGAGTATGGTAGGAATCCTTTACATAGAAGCTAGGTGTCCTTATCATAAAAAACTAGAATAAACTAATTTCTTAAAAAAATTTAATCTAGAAAATACTTAGACCACAAAACTTTAGGATTATGAGGATAACATGAATTTCTTTACTTCTTGATTCTTATTCTCTTTATCCCTTATTTCTTTTTCCTTTTACTTATGTTATTCTTTCTATTTGTCTCCTCTCCCTGTATGTTTTTCTTTCCTTGTCTATTTTCATCTCCTTCCTTCTGCCTCTCTTCTTCTTTCTATTTGTGTTTCTTTTCCTTCTTCTTTTTCTCTTTCACTCTTCTTATTTATATTTTTATTCCTCTTCCTTCTTATATTTCTCTTATTATCTCTTTCTATATTCTTCCTTATGCCTCTCTTCTTCTTACTATTTTTGTTAATCTTCCTTCTTCTTTTCATCTTCTTGTCTCTTTCTATTTTTTTCTTTTGCTTGTCTTCTTTTTACTTTCGTGGTTCTTCATGATTCCTTTTCTCTTATTTTTATTCTTTTTCTGATCTTCATACTTCTTCTTTCCTCTTCTCACTATGTGTCCTAATTAGTGCATGTATCTTCATTATCAAAATCATTGTATTGTTGGTGAAATTTCTCTTCCTCCTCTTCTATCATTTTCATTTTCAATCTGTTCGATGACCTGGTTGTTAAGGCCCTAATAAGCATTCATTATTAGTTTATTTTTTATATTAGTAGGTCAAATAGAACCTTTAAGTGTATTCTTTCATTATAATTGTACCCTTTGTTTCCTATGTGTGTGTGTAGACACACCAAGGAAACCTAGTCTTAGGATCATCATATTTTGTCTTTGAATTGGACATATTGTAAAGGAGCTTTCCCCCTCGAAGTGGATTTTATTCGTTGACTTTTTATCATTTTCAAGATGCTTGGTTCATAAAATTTGGTTTCAAAGCATCGATCCTAGGGTTTTGCTGCTTCAAGAGAGTCATCTTGGTATTTTTGCTATAACTTATTTATGAGATGCTTCAGAAAGTGAAATTTGGAGGTTACTCAGAAGACATATAATCTTGTAATTTTTGCTATAATTTTTTTCTTGGAAGTCTTAGATACTGAAATTTTGTGGAGATTGAGAAGACATGTCATAGTACAGGTGGTCAAAATTTTAGGATTTGGTTCACTATAATCTTGGATATATAGTCCATGGAAGACAAGGTTTGTGACTAATCCTGAAATTAGTTATCTTGGCATTTTTGTTGTAATTATTTTCAAAATATTGAATTAACATGATGGAATACATGTGGATTTTTTTTTCCAGATTTTGACTCATTATATTTTATGATATATTTCTCATGGAAGTCAGGGTTTTTGCACAAGTTATTTTTTGGTAATTTTAAGAGCTTTTTTTGTGCTTAGAAAGCTCATTTTTAAAATATTTTTAGAGATGTGTTCTGGCATGTTTAAATAACATAGGATCTGTCATTAAGCGGGTAAAACTACAATTGGGGAAAAATACATGTAGGATATACACATGGTTTCACATGGTTGGAAACACATTGTTTCACCTAGTTGGAAACCTTTGTAACCCTTATTGGAACCCCTCTGAGTAGTACCACATTAGAAAATACTTGTAGACAAATTATCACTTCCACGTACCTTTGGGTATATATGAATTCCCCTAGGTTTACCTGAAACCATCCTTACATAATATATTCGACCATATTTTGCTACAATACATAGAGAACAACACTCATAGAGATCACTCTCTAGTACTTGGGTATTTGGGTAGTACAACTAAGGGTATGATTGAGCCTCCTTAGTTAGTGCCATGAGATACTGGGTCAAGTAATATTGTTGGACCCCACACATATATCAGAGGGTTATAACACCTTACACTCCCTTATCCTTAGGAATTGGTAACTTTTTTCCATGGCTCCAAAGAAAGATCCAAAATTTACTTCACCAAGTAAAAATACATAGAGAAAAACCATGATTCAAGAAGTAAAATAAGATATTTTTCAAAAATGGATTACATGGAAAAGAAGATGAATGAAAATAGGGAACACATGGAACATGTGGAAAATAGGATGGATGAAAATATGGAACATATGGAAAATAATATGGATGAAAATATGGATCAATGGAAAAGAAGATGGATAAATTACAAAATTACATGTCAACTATATTACAAACCCTAGATGGGAGCCTTCCTAAAAGTGACACCATGACTGAAGAGAATTATGAAAATAAAGGTAGTATTCATGTTGAATGACCTTCTAGTAATATATATTTTCTAGGGGGATTTAAATCCAATAGTGGAGTTACTTATGGATGGTTTCCAAAAGGATTCAACCTTCCCAAGGTTGAAGTAAAGAATTTTGATGAACCAAAGGTCTTTACTTGGATGAACCAAATAAAGAAATATTTTGAATTGCATAATATTATGGATGCTAAGCAAATGATTCACATAGAAATGTTGAACTTTGAGATAAATCCATATCAATGGTACCAATGAGTAGTTAAAAGGAAGCCCCATTCTTATCATTATACTTGGGTTTTATTTACAAGAGACTTAGAATCACAATATGGGAAAGATTCAAAACAATGCTACTTAAGTGATTTGACAAGAATAAAACACTTTGGTGATTTTAAAGATTATAATTCAAAATTTCAGGTGTTGGCCACAAGGGTGGATAATATAAGTGATGAACATTTGTTGGAAGCTTACATGGGTGGATTGAAAGAATACATTAAAAATGAGATTTTCCTAAAACAACCTGGAAATATTATGGAAGCTATGCAATTTGTTCGCCATATTCAATCCAAGAATAAGGATACAAACAAGTCTACCATTGGAGCATATTCATGAAGAAAATATCATTTTGGGGTTCATAAGATTACCTTACCTCAACCTACTTGAACATCATATAAGAAAATGGAGGAAAGAAGAATAAAAGGACTATGCCTTGGTTGTAACAACAAATGGTCAAAATGGCATATATGTCAAGAAATAAAATTGTTCACCTTGGAAAATAATGATGAAGAGGAAGTGGATGAAATTTTTAAACCTTTTACATTAATGCATTGCACACACAGATTCTTGACATAGAAAAGAAAAAAATTGCAATCACACATATACACAAAGATTTACCCTAGAAACCCAATCGGGAAAACTAACAACCAATTTTAAATTTCACCTTTAATTATATTCATAATCCAACTTCATTGTTTACAATACAATACATAGTATTTCGTTGCATCCAAAAAAACCCTAATCCATTGACCCAGTTTATATTACAACCATAATTCCTTAACCAAAATTAGAAAACCATGGGCTGAAATACCATGCGCCCCTAAACTGCCAAAGGCAAAGAACTGCTCCTGCCAAAGGTGAAAGACCACCCAAAAATTTAGTGAATACGCCCCCAATAAAACAAAATTGGGGGCTCTGCCCTTGAAACCCCTAATAGGGGTACCCATAATGATGAAAATAATATAACACATACCCAACATTCTCCCACTTGTAGATTTGTTTCCATACAAGGGTCACAAGATTTCATGATCAACAATCCATGGAAGAAATTCCCATTGATTCTCTACACCAAGAGAACCTATTAGTTCTCACAGACTTTGTTAATGCATCTACAACATTCTTCAAAGTGTCCACCTTCACCAACAACAACTTCTTCTATTCAATTATGTTTCTAAAAAAATGATATTGAACATCGATATGATCATTTGTCTTATAATGATAAGTTGGGTTCCTTGCCAGGAAGATTGCATTCTGACTATCATGATTTATCCTTACAACTTGTTGTACCAACCTAATACATGAACACTATCTTTGTAACCATACTTCTTTCTTGTTTACATGAGTGGCTTCCATATATTCAAATTATGTAGTTGAGAGTGCCACTATAGACTGTCTTTTTCTCATCCAGTATATTGCTCCTCCAAATAGGTTAAACACATACCTACTTGTAGATATTATGTGATCCAGATCTCCATCCCTATCTACATCAACAAAGCCATGTATGTCTAACACTCTGTCCAATCCTATTCTTCCTTGATAACACAATACATAAGTAGTAGTTCCAAGAAAATACTTGAAAACCATCTTTATTTTTTTCCCAATGCTCCTTCCCTAGTTTTGACATATACTTGCTCAAAACTCCCACTACATGTGTAATGTTTGGTCAAGTACATACCATTTCATACACCAAACTTCCATCCACACTAGCATAAAAAACATGGGACATGTCCTATTCCTCTTCTTGTGTCTTCAGACACTGATCAACATATAAATTTACACCCACATGAATAGGGACCTTGAAAGGTTTACATTCATGCATATTAAACCTCTACAATATTTACTCAACATATTTTATGTATTTCAACCATAGTTTCATGTTTTCCTGATTTCTTTTAATTTCCATGCCCAAAATAAAATTTCCAGTACCAAGATATTTCATGTCAAATTTAGAGTACAAATGAGTTTTCACATCCTGGATAATTTCCTTGTCATTTCCTATTACAAACATATCATCCACATACAAGACCAAATAAATAAGACAATCAATGCCTACTAATTTGAAATACACACAATGATTGAGTTTTCTTCTTGTGAAGCCAATTCCCAATATATAATTATCAAATACTTTATACCACATCCTTGGTGATTTTGTTTAACCCATATAAGTACTTTTTCAACTTACATACTAGTTATTTCTTTCCCTTCACTACAAAGCCTTCTGGATACTTCATGTAGATTTCTTCTTCTAGATCCCCACGTAGGAACGTTGTCTTCACATCCATCTGTTCTACATCAAAATAAAAAGAAACAACAACAAATAAAATAAATCTACTAGAAGTTAACTTGGCAACAAGAGAGAAAATTCTACCAAAGTCAAGTACCTTTACCTAGGAATAACCTTTTGCTACTAACCAAGATTAGTATTTATTCACTTTGCCTTTTGCATTCAAGTTTTTCTTAAACACCCATTTGCTACCAATTGGATTTCTTCCAGTCAACAACTCCATTATATCCCAAGCCTCATTCGTGTCCAAGGATGCCATTTATTTAACCATGGCATTTTTCCAGAGTTTTCCATCCTTTGAATTCGATACCTCCCTAACCATTCTAGGAACATAATTAGTAATAAACAAAGAAAAATTTGAATAGAAATTAAGTGGAGTATACCTTTTTAGCTACCTTATTTCCTGAACTGATCTCCTCAATACTAGAGTATAAGGATCTTCTTCTTCTTACTTCTCTTCTTATGTAGACTCTAATTCATTATCCTTCAATTCAAACTCTATATTCTCTGGTTCTTCCTCCCTTGGTAGAACTCCCTATTTGACAACATCTTTGATTTCTCTAAAACAAACATCTCGGCTATACACTATCTTCTTAGTTTCTAGGTTCTAAAGTTTATAACCTTTCATACCATATTTATAGCCAATAAAGATACATGTTTCATCTTTTTTATCCATCTTACTCATATTTTCTTTTGGAATGTGTGCATACACATCACAACCAAAAACCTTGACATGTGTTAGAGAGCGTTTATTACCTGTCCATACCTCATGTGGAGTAATGTAATCCAACACTAATGAGGGTGATCGATTTACCATGTAACATGCCCTATCCCAACCCGAAACCACTAAGCATGCTTCTTCTCTTTCCATCAATGTCCTATTCATCCTTTATGCAACTTCGTTTTGTTGAGGTGTGTATGAAGTAGTATTCCACCTTGATATACCATGTTTATTACATAATTCCTTGAATTAATTCCCACAAAATTATCCACCATTATCCATCCTCAACACCTTAATTTTCTTCTCTGTTTGATTTTCCACAAGAGCCTTAAACTCTTTAAATTTTTCAAAGACTTCAGATTTCTTCTTGAGGAAATAAATCAATGTTTCCTCAAGAATTCGTATATAAATGGGACATAGTACACAAATTTACCTAGTTATGGAATTTTTACAGGTCCAACCACATCATTGTGCACCAAATGTAAAATTCCCCTTGCCCTCGTAGCACCAGAGGAGAATCTTACCCGATTATGCTCCCCATACAAGCAATGTTCACAAAAATAAATATCCAGAGAGAAATTTCACATACCTTCAACCATACCTTTACCATGTAGTACTTGAAGCCCCTTCAATCCAATATGACCTAGTTTTTGATACCACAACATAGTCTTTTCTCCAGAGATTGTAGGATTTTTTCCTTCTTCAATTCTAATCTCATGAAAAACAGAACTGTTGCACCCATCACCCATCCATCTCATGAACAACAAAACTATTGTACCCATCACTAATAGTGCTTTCTAGTAGCTTATATAAAGTTCCAATCTGAACTCCCATAAAAAACACCATTACTCCTCAAACCATCCTACATGTTTCCCTTTCAAACATTGTTTTTACACCTACATCATCCATATTTCTTACAAAAATTAAATTCCTGGCCAATCATAGGATGTGAATAACACTAGGGATTGTTCTAATCCTACCATTCATGAGATTCAACTTGAATTTTCCTCATCCTACGATTTTGGCTGTCAAGTCATCTCCTAGAAAAAAATCACCCTCATCATACCTTTCATACTCGTGAAACCTCTCCCTATGAGGATTACTATGAAAGTGATACGAACCTACCAAGTCCAAATTCCTCTTTTAGCAGGGTTCTCAAACAACCCCATTGATAGCTTCAAAATCAAACTTCCCTTTGTCCTTGAATTAACCTCATATCCTATTTTAACAACACCCCAAACCACTTTATTCGCTAATCCATTTCTCTCAACGTGACCAAGCACTAATCCTTAGGCCAAGAACGTCGTTCATGACTTTCTCTTATTGTGGAGCAATTACAATGCCCATCGGTCCCATCCTGATGACAACAATATCGTCATCGACACTTTTAATAGGGAGAAAAATGCACAAATCCCAACTGCCCCAACGATATTTCGTTCCTGACGATGTACCTATCTTCATCGATGATTTCTTCTAGGAAAAAAATCACATACACTAACTATCCCGATGATCTACTAGGCTTGACAAAATGGGAATCACTTCCTCCATTCTAGGCCGTCAATTTGTATTAATAAGAATTTAATCGCATCATTGATTTGATTAAACCTCACCAATCTCCCTTTATCTATTCGTCATCAATCTTCTCCTTTGATTTAATCTTCACCATCGATTATGGAAGATTTCCTCTTGGAGTATTAGTTGTTGATATGATGGTTCGTCATTGATGATGATCAGTAAATGGTCATCATCGTCGACGATCCTGAAGTGGACGTCGTTGACAATCACTAAGTGGTATCTTCGTCGACACAACTCCTTAACGATGTTTGGAGTCCCGATATGGAGGGTTACAACGATATAATAGTGACCATTGATTCTTGGAAAGGGAATCAACCCGATATAATCTACACCATCCGTCCAATTTAAACTGTAGGATAAATTCTGTCCATGCCCAATTTGACTCAATCGACCTGAAATGTAGAAAAGTTTAATTCTCTCCTCAACACTTTGATCTAGTTAGAAATTATGGTAAGGAATATACACACCACTTCTGCAAACACAAAATGTTTGTTGATCTACCCAAACTACTTATACGCAGAGTTAAAAAAAAATACACAGGAGACATAATTCCACCAAAGATGATCTTTATTAAATCATTGAAGGAATAAAAAATTACAACATGAAAACTGTGTTCCTTCTTGGTCTCTCATGCCTCTGCACACACACACACTCACACAATCACGCCCTCTTTTATTACATAAATCAAACTATATTTTCCATTTCTCATGTAGCTCACAAACCAACAATCCCGAGTTATCCTTAACAAACCCCAAATTCAAAATTTGCTCCTAAAAATTAGAAACAGTCTAACAATTATGAAAAAAGTCAATCCACGATACCTTCTAAGATATATTCTAGTTATATCATACTTAAAAATCATAAATAAAATGAAAAATTAGGGAACCAACTCCCTTGGTAAATGTTTGTGACCCTTGGGTCAATCTCATAATTGACATGGTTGATGCTCCTACATCAGATTCTCGGGGAAGAAAATATTCATGGACTCTTGTTTGTGAGGTATTCAACTTTCTTTCAATGCTTTTGGATTTTTGTAGCACTCATCAAAGTTTCATCTTCAGTTGGAAGATCTCTCCATTTCACCAAGTACTCATAGTAATCATGTTTTCTTGTCCTCTTGACAATTGTTTTATCGTGAATCTTCTCCATCTACAATTGTTTTGTTGTAGGTAACTGCTTCATCCATTGAACTGGTTCAACCTTCACTTGATCATCATGATTCTCTGCTTCAAGTCCTCTGTAAGGATGTAAATCTGCAACATTGAATATTGGTGAAATTCCAACATTAGGTGGTAACTCGATCTCATAGGAATTAGTTGAAAATTTTATCAAAATTCTACAGGATCCTATTTTCTTCAATTTCAATTTGTTATATTCACTTGTTGGGAATCTCTCTCCCCAAATGTGCCAAAATGTGATCTCCAACTTAAAAATTAATTTCCCCTCTCTTCATATATGCTCTTTGTTTGTAACTCTGACTATTGTCCTGTAGCTTCCCCTTGACCTAATCATGCAACATTTTCATTGTTGTAGCGAAATCCTTTGCATCAACACTTCTCATCTCTGCTTTTCCCATATATCTAAGTTCTGAAATGCCTCTTGGGTGCATACCATACTCTATTGGAAATGGATTTTTCCCTGTACTTTTGTTAGGTGAGTCATTGTAAGAAAACTCAACTTGTGCATTAATTTGATCCCACTGACCTCTATGCTTACTTACCAAATTCCTTAGTAAGTTTTGCAAGCTCCAGTTTACCACTTCTATCTGCCTGTCAATTTGTGGGTGATAGGATGAACTAAAATAAAGTTTTTTTCCAATATTATTCCACAATGTCTTCCAGAAATGTCCAACAAATATCATGTCTTTATCTAAATCTATACTTTTGGGCAATTTATGCAATCTGAAAATTTATTTGAATTTTTTTTTAGCAATATGGGTTGCATCACTGATTTTATGAAAAGGAACAAAATGTGCCATCTTTAAGAATCTATCCACAATTACAAAAATTGAATCATTCCCCCTTTGAGTTTTTGGCAAACCCAAGACAAAATCCATGCTTATGACATCCCATGGCCTTCCTGGTATGGGAAATGAATGATATAAATCTATTTTTTGTTTCTTTCCTTTGGCATACTGACAAATTATACATATTTCTACAAATATTTTAACATCATATCTCATACCTGGACAATAATAAGAAGAACTTAACTAAGCATAAGTTTTGTCCTATCCAAAGTGACCAAACAATCCTCCACCGTGCTTCTCTTTCAATAAGTTGTCTCTCATTGAGAATTTTTTTATGCACAATTGACTTCCTTTGAACAACAATCCCTCCTGGATCATATACTCTAACCGAGGACTTCTATCTCTGATCACTGGGTTTTCACATACTTCATAGACTTCCTTGAATTCCGGGTCTTCTTTGTACATTTCTTTGAGATGTTCAAATCCCAAAGTACTCACTTGGAATTCCTACAAAAACCAACACCTCCTGCTCAAAGCATATGCAAATTTATTAGCACTCCCACTGATATGTTTAAGAATAAATGTAATTTTTTTCATAAACTCTACCCATTTGGCATGTTTCTGGTTCAACTTCTCCTACTTAGTTATAAACTTCAAAGCATGTTTGTCAATATACAAAATAAATTCTCTAGGTATTAGATAATGCCTCCATTTCTTCAAGGCATGTATCACTCCATAAAATTCTTTGTCATAAGTTGAGTATTTATGCTTGGAATAATTCAACTTCTCACGAAAATAAGCAATAGGATTATCATCTTGACTTAGAACAACATTGATAACCATTCCACTTGCATCACACTTGACTTGGAAAATTTTATGAAAATATGGAAGAACTAAAATAAGTTGTTTAATGATATTCTCTTTCAAAAATTTGAATCCCTTTTGAGCTTCTGTTGTCCACTTGAATGGTTTTTGTTCCTTCTTAATAGTTTCAACTATTGGAGCACATATTCTACTCGAATTTCTAATGAATTTAGTCTAGAAACTTTCTAATCCATGAAAAATTATTACCTCATAAATATTCCTCGGAGAAGGTCACTCCTTGATAGATTTCACCTTCTCTAGGTCCATCTTCAATCCATCTTGTGAGATTAAAAAGCCCAAATATACCAACTCTATCTTCATGAAGGAACATTTTTTCAAATTAATCAAAAGTTTCTCTTGCTGCAACTTTCTCAAAACCAACTTCAGGAACCTTAAGTGCTCTTCCTTTATTCTGTTGTAAACAAGAATATCATCTAGATATACAATTACAAACTTTCTAATAAAATATTTGAGGACTTCATTAATGAGCCTCATGAATGTATTAGGTGCATTTTTTAAGCCAAAAGACATGACAAGCCATTCATACATTACATGATTGGTTCTAAAGGTTGTCTTCCATTCATCTCTCTCTCTTTCATCCTAATATGATGATATCCACTCTTTAAATCAATCTTTGAAAAATAATTTGCACCACTTAGACAATCCATCAAATCATCCATACAATGTAAAGGAAATATGTACCTGATTGTAATATTGTTAATTACTCTAAAGTCTATACACATTATCCAACTTCCATCCTTCTTTGGACTCAAAAAAAATCGCAGTGCACAAGAACTTAAACTTTCCTTGACCAACCCTTTATCCAACAACTCCTGAACCTAATTTTTTATTTCTTCATTCTCTTTGTATGTCATCCTGTAGTCAACTGATCCAGGTGGATATCGGTGGCCACCCACCTTTTTCGACTGGCTCAAAACAATTTTCTGGCAATTTTGGCTATTTACTATTTTTAGCAGGTTTAACTTCCGGGGCCATTTTGAGGGCCTAAATGAAGTTTTTTAGAGATAGATGTTATCAATGATAGCCAAAGGCATGATTGATCCCCCAAAATGAATCTCCTCGACGATACCTTTCCAACGAGCTATCACACGCCTAAAACGAAGATCGTATGCAAAAGTTACGACCCCGGGAAGTTGATGTACTAACTTACCCAAACG
>ML780283.1:1044160-1055559 GCA_009831015.1 Picea engelmannii
CCTCTCTCTCTCTCTCTGACCCCCCTACCTCCTCTCTCTCTCTCTCTCTCTCTCTCTCTCTCTCTCTCTCACACACACACACACACACACATCATATCATCAACTTCATCATTAATCTAAAAATCATAATCAAGGTTTTTTGAAAACCAATAACAAAATCATCATATCACATAAAAAATAAAGACACGATATCATTTTAAAATGTATGCAAGAAATACATACTCGGGAGAAAACACATTACACACAAAAAGAGTGCATATACTCAAATAAACATACACATTAAAAACATGAAAATGTCAATATCATAACTGTTAGCACTGAGAGTCACCCTCAGAATGCAATAGGATAAGCCCAATACCCATCAAATAGGTTTGTGAATATATATTAATGATATAAGGTCAAATGTACAAAACTCAACATAGCAATGTTTTAACATAGAAAGTCTAGGTTAATATGCATAAGCAAATGAGGTTTTAAACAAATCCAATCAGGGGTTTGAGAAATAAAGTGAGTAGATGGAAGACTTGGTGAGGAAGGTGGATAGGTCTACTATAAGCATCAGGTCTTCTAGTAGCTAGGTGAAGAAAAAATTAGTCACAAGAACTTCTTGAAGTACTAAATTTAAAACACTGAAAAACATTTACAACAAAATTATAATCAGACATCCAATAATGAGCATTCAGAGTAAGAAGAAATAATATGATGAAAAGAGGATTACTTCCATTAATCAAAATATCTCAGGTCTCATACATAAACCAAAGTACAACTCTGTTTAGTCAAAATATTACAAAATAGAGAGGTCTGCTCAACCATTTGAACCCTACATAACATTTTTATGATACATTTATAACCAAAATAGTAGACAACAACTTGATATGCGAGTTGTCCTTCCTATCCTAGGATTCTTCACAAAAATGTATTAGTCTAACACATGTACAAGTGGATTTAATAGACTGCTAGAATCAAGGAGCCTATTGGCAACAAATCTAACAAGATATGAATGAGATGACTTGTTGTTTCTTGGGCGCATCTTCTCCAGTGCCATGTGTCCTCCAAGCCTTTGTTCTAAGCTCCATTTTCCACATGTTGATCCTTGGTTCCCTCCAAATCATCAAATCCAAGAAGAGGTAATGAATTCAAAATTGCTGACTGTAACAGCCAGTTCGTAGCATCTTTTCGTAGCACAACTAATAAGAGATTCTGTAGTGCCCACCTCTTCAAAACTGTTCTGTAGTCGATTCCATAATGAATTCGGTAGCATATTCGGTAGTGCCCTCCTATAACACTGTTCTACATTGAATTTCCATAGTGAATTTCCACTCTATGTCTAGCTAGGTGATTCTGTAATGCCTTCGGTAGCGCAACTATAGAACAAAATGTGTGGATGATTCTGTAGCGCCAGTTGCTACGAAATATCTATTTTTTTTTTGTGTCATGCAGTGAATCATCAAAAACCAAAAAAGTCTTAGCAGATGGATTATGAGCCTGCAGATGCCTCTAGTAGGTGAAAATATAATATTTCCCTTAACACTTCAAGCTTGAAAAAACTAATCACCATAAAAAATGGATCTGTGATCCTCTTCATTTACCTTCTCAATCTAGCACTCCTCCTTGTTGCAAGAGAACTTCCCACTGTCACAACAACCTCTCTTTCTTTTGCAGGGGAACTTCTCTCTACTGCAGGGGAATTTCTCTCTATTGCAGCTTGTGATAGAACATTTATGTTCCTCCAGGCTAGATCATCCTTGAAGGGATGCAATTATTCTTTGATATTTCTATTTTGTGACTGTATGCTTCTATTTTTCCTGTATCAAGTTTTAAGTTGCCTATAAAAAGACAATAATATTCTTGCTGTAAATCTATCCAGATCAAGGGTTTCATTATACATATCCACAAGTTCACTCATCTTCCTCCTCTTAGTCAATCTTTCTCCCTTCAAATGGGAAACTTCCTTCCTTGCATCCCTAAGTTGTTTGATCAATCTCTTGAAGGTGGGATTATTAGGGGCAGTGCTGATGTTTATGACTTCAATGAGATTCTCAGTAGCTTCACCCTTACCTTTTTCTTTCTTATGAACACAGGCTTTGGTCATGATCTCAATGGGTTTCCCAACAATGTCACTTTTACTTTTAACTTTATTTGGTACTAAAGCCTTGGGTATGACTTCTTTCTCAACAGCTTCCTTGTGGGTTGATGATCTAGTGAAAGGCCTCCTAACTCTAGTCTTAGTTGTTGCGACAGGTGAAGGAAAATGCAATTTTCTCCCCTTTTTGGCTGTGGTTTTGGATGATGAAGGAACTTCCTTTAGTTCAGGTGCAGGCTGAGGTGAAATTTCTCTTTGTGGGGAGTTATGGACTTCCCTCTCTTCTTCTTCAATTTCGTTTGGAAATTATTTTTCTTGGGAAATAGGTTTTCTTTTTCTCTTTTTGCTTGTTTCTGCTTGGGAAACACTACTGTATGGCAAAGGGATATGCTCCTTGGATTGAGGGGTGGAGGCTACATCTAGCTGCAGATTTGTAGAGACAATGAACTGTTCCCAAGTAAGGCTTCTTTTATTCAATTCCTCCATTACAAGAATTCTGATCAAAACAAAGTGGAAGACACTAGTGTCCACAGCCTTGGACTTGGCTTGGACTCTATAAACCATTTTTCCCATGATTCTAAATAGATAGAAATGGATATTCATCAAATCTTTTCCCGTGAAGTGTAGCAAGAGCCTAATTGGATACTGGTATATCATGTTGAATCTTCCCTCACATGTAAAATACCTCTGGATAATTTTCAACATTTTTTCAAAACCTTCAATCAAGTGGCTCCTAGGCACTTGCTTGGACAGATTGTCTTTCTGATAATCTGGGTTGAGGAAATCCTTAGAAAAGGATGCATTGAGAATCATAGATTTGAACCACCTCTCACCAGTGTTGGGTATCTCAGTGGCTACTTCAATAGTGGCCTCAGATACCTCCAACTCAAGGGTTCCTACGTTGGTCTTAGTGCCATAAAAGTTTAAATCAAACTCCCTTGCCACTTCAGAGTGTCCCCTCTGCATGTTTTGACAGAAAGATAGGAAACCAACTCTTTGGAAAACCTCCCTGATAATAGGCTCAACATCAAATAGGTGCATGTGAGAAGGCTTAGTCCTGACCACACTCCCACCCTTGTTATATTTATTCTGTTGGGCTGTATCCATTGATAGAAGAAGGAGGCCAAGTACTATAATGCTATGAAAGGTAAGGAAACCAAACAAAGGAAAAGTATTTAAGTTATGACAAGTGATACTTAATTAGTCTTACATGGATTTCCTCCAATTCACCTATGAACTAATAAGAGATTAGTTTCATGGATGAAAATGGGGGAAATATCCTCTAAGAAATGACATGCATGAAGACTGCACTGTCCAATTGTAAGCTAACATAGGTCCACCATACAATGCTATCATCATTTTAAAAAGAAAGGGCTCCTAAACTCTTCACTACAAACAAACTTTGAGATGAAAATATATAATGACACAGTGAATAAGGAAAGATAATGTTGGATATGTGAGCATAGAAGATGGCACTGGTTTGACAAGGAATTTGCAGCGCTGGAACAGGGGATCCATAGCACAGTTTTAATAGTGGTTTATGTAGCGCAGTGTGGATAACATGATATAAGAGGATAAATGAGCATTCAAAGCTATGAAGAAAATTGACTCGATTTCAGTCGAGGAAAATGTTAGTTTGCATATGGATATGAAGTCTGTGGTGTAGAGTTAAAGGGGCTGGTAGGGGAAGAAACTGTAGTTTGCAGCGCCAGGTGCTACCAAAAGATAAGAAAAAAAACCTTAAGGATCTTCAATAGAGATCGGATGGCTCACGAATTACCTGGACACCATAGCTTGATAATTGATGATATGAAACAAGACTAGAGTCGTTCACAACCACCTCAATCTCCAATTCACCTCAGACAATTAGTTATGTAGCATAATCCACAACTCTGTCTGGACTAGTAGTTTCAGGAATGCCGAGCTAGGAGTAGGATTTAAAATTTGGTAAACAGTTAGAACTTTCATAAATGATGAAATCGTGATATTCCTTTTGAAGACAAGGGTGCTGAAAAACAATAGAAGACATGACATCAAATTCATAATTGTGAATGATGGTAAAGAGGGATAGTGTACAAAGATGCGCTACGAAAACAACTAGTGAGATGGAAGCATACATGACGAGGTTTGATTTAACTCCCTAAATATAACATACTGGCAATTGAAAAGCTTAGGGGAAAATCTGATAGAGACAAAAGAAAAGGTAGGGTTGAAGCTTCAACCTCAAACTCCCCTGCTTTCCACCCTCAAGTTGATGAACTAAAAAAATTGGTAAAATCACTTTCTGCTGAAATGGAGAAGTTGAAACTTGAAGGAAAGTAGAACTATAGGAACACACAAAATACTAATAATAGAGGAAATTTAAGAAGACCAAATAATGCCCTTCATGTCGTCCAAAGAGATCAAATAAATAGGGATAGGGATGATAAAAAAATCCAATCCCCTCTCCGAAAAAAACTTGTTGCTGATGAAGAAGGAGATGATGAAGAAACTAACCTATAAATCCATTGTCTTGGTGACACCTCTTCATCCCCTCATTTAAACCAATCTTCATATGAGGAGTCTCTCATGGATATACAATTAAATGAATTGAGTAAAAGGGAAAAAACCAATGACAATCCAAATAAATACAACCTAAGGTCAAAACATAAAGAGGGAAATCCTGACACTTCTGATCAACCCACTAAAACATAAAATTATGCTAAGGCTGTGGCATCTAGCAACAAAGAAAAGATACACAAAACTCTCAAGAATTGGTTAAGATCCCTACCCTAGAAATTAAGGAGATTATGAAATCTCCATTCTCCTTTAGCTTTGAAAGTGAGATTCAAAAAATAAAAATCCTTGTACCTTTTTTGGAGCTGATTAAGAATGAGGAATTCAAAAGATATATTTCCAAAATGCTGCAACTTGAACCTTCATATAATTCCATAGATTCAGTCAATATTCAAGATGAAAATCCAACAGTCATTTTGGGACCTTTTGTAGAGGATAGGGATGAATCTTCCCCTCCTTTATACACATCATTAAACATTCATGATAAAGTGTTGCACAACTTCTTGATGGACTTAGGGGCATCTCATAACCTCATGCCTAAAACTATCATGGATGAGCTTGGGCTAGAAATTACAAAAAATTATCATGACCTATACTCATTTGATTCTAGGAAAGTGAAATGTATTGGGGTAATCAAAGATATGGTTGTTATCCTTTTCCAATTTCCCATGAAAAGTGTGGTCATGGATATTGTGGTGGATGATGTCCCCCCTAATTTTTGGATGCTCTTGTCAATATCTTGGATTAAAAGACTAGGGGGAACTTTGCAGATGGACCTTTCATTTTCCACCATTCCTGTATTTGGGGGAGAAAATAGAAGGCTTTATAGGGAGGCACAAATATCCTACATCATCAATGATGAGGAAAATCCTACCAACCACCCTATTTTTGCAGTTGATACTGATTTATGATCCAATATATTACAACTCACCGATGCTCCTCAATCACCTATTGAAATCAGAAAACAACCCATTACCTCTTGTGAAATTCCTCCTCCTAATACCTCTGTTTGGAAGATGATTTTTGATGGGGCCTCTTCTAATGAAGGTGTTGGTGCTTGGGTAGTCTTTATTTCCCCTACCCAAGAGATCATATTTTTTTCTTACAAGATTGAATTTGAAACTACAAACAATGTGGTAGAATATGAGTCTCTTGTTCTGGGTTTGAGGGATGCTAAATACATGAGGATTGAAGAGTTAGCAGTGTTTGGAGATGCTGAATTAATTGTACATCAAATAAAAAATTTGTATCAATCTAAACACCCCAGGTTAAGGACTTACATAAATGAAGTTTAGGATCTTGTGGATAATTTCTTCTTGGATTTTAATATCTATTTTGTTCCAAGAGAGGAAAATACTATGGTAGATTCCTTGGCTGTTTCAACAAGTAATTTCAGTGTTCCTTTCACCCCTAAGCTCAAATATTATGTGGAAGTGAAGTATAGACCCTCTATACTTGACAATGTCAAGCATTCGAAGGTCTTTGAGGATGATCTTGAGATCAAACGATTTCTTGAAATAGTGGATGATTTTTCTTCCTTACATATTGATCAAGATCATGATTATGAAAAAATCCCTCATGTTGATATTTTTTCTGAATAAAATTTCTTACCATCATATTGTTCAGTTTCCCAGTAACCATATTCCAAAAGGACTAGTCCCCTTGGAAAGATTGTTTGACAGAAATGATGTTGCTTTGAAGGTTACAGGATCAACTAAAAAATGTTGATGTGACTAAATGCAATTTAGGTACAGAGGAGGATCCAAAGTATGTGAAATTGTCTAGCAGCTTGTCAAAAGAGAAAAGGGATGAGTATGTTAAACTTTTAAAGGAGTTTGCTAATTTTTTTTCCTCGAAATATGAAGATTTACAAACATATGCCATAAACATCATTGAACATAAGATCCCTTTGAAAGAGGAGACCATGCATTTTAGGCAGAAAGTTGGACAGATAAATCTCGTGTTGCTGCCTATTATGGAAAAAGAAGCAAAGAAGTTGTTGGATGTCAAGATCATCATTTCTTTGAGATACTCTGAGTGGGTGGCTAACTTGGTCCCTGTGAGGAAGAAGAATGGGGAAATTAGACTATGTGTTGATTTCAGGAATTTGAATAGAAGCTCCAAGAAAGATAATTACCCCTTGCCAAAGATGGAGCACATTTTGCAGAGAGTGACTGACTCATCTAGGATGTCTATGATTGATGGCTTCTCAGGCTACAATAAGATCTATGTCTTTCCTGAAGATAGAGAGAAGACAACCTTCACTACTCCTTGGGGAACATTCATGTATGCTAAAATTCCCTTTGGATTAATGAATGCAGGATCTACCTTTCAATGAGCAATGGATATTGCCTTTATTGGGGAGAAGGACAAATTTGTATTCATCTACCTAGATGACATTACAATGTTCTCAAAATCTGATAAAAAACATTATCATCATTCAAAAAGGGTCTTCCTAAAGTGCAGAAAGTTTGGTCTCTCTCTCAATCATAAGAAGTCTTTGTTTGCTATGAAGGAAGGCAAGTTATTGGGACACATTCTATCAATAGAAAGCATAAGAATTGATCCAAGCAGAGTAGAGGCCATCCAGACTTTATCTCTTCCTAGATCCAAGAAAGAAGTTCAATATTTCTTGGGGAAAATTAATTTTATAATAAGGTTCATCTCTAACTTTGTTGAATTGGTTAAGTACATTACATCCATGCTTAGGAAAGGAAATGAGGTGAAATGGACTACTGAGGCTCACAATTCTTTTGACCAAATAAAAAAGGCCTTGACTGAAGCACCTGTGCTCATCAACCCTGATTATTCCAAGGAGTTTTTGAAATTTTCCTTTTCCTCATTTGACACATTGGATGTTGTCTTCCTTCAGAAAAATATAGAGGGGTTAGAGCAGCCTATTTCCTTTTTTAGCAAAGCATTATGTTATAGAAATATTTTCCTCACCCCATGCAACCTTGGATAGAAGGCCTTTTTCCATTTCCCTATGAAGACTTGAAGTCCCTTTTTACAAATCGCAGAGATAAAAATATAATTTTTCCACATATACGCACCTTGCCTACTATACAACATGCGTATACATAGGTTGCACCACTACAACCTGCGTACATCGTGAAATGTACCCAAAAAATAAAAATGGTGTCAGGTTTCCATGTCACATCACGATCCTTGGCCTTACATATACCGGAAACGTTCTAACTCGGCCCTTTAGTTCCACTTGAAGGCTATAAATGGGCCAAATCTAAGCTATGGAAAAGAGGAGAAAGAATTCAACTTTGAGAGAAATGTTACTCTGGAGAAATTATTCACTTCACATTGAGTCTGCATCCCTTTGTCCTTTAATTTTGAACACATTGTTCAACCTCAAAGCTCTTTCCTTACTAATTGAGAACTTCATTGACTCTCTTGTATAATATTGCCTTTGGTGGAGGATTGAAGTGGTGGAGGCCCAGCTGGAAGGAACCTAGTTTCTGAGTTCCGAACTGTGCTGACATAGAAGTCTGTAACTTATCCACTTCTGCTAATTATATCTTAATAGAAATACTCTTTTCTCGTCCAATTAACATCTCGAAAATATTTGAATTATTATTCCATGGGTGTATTTGTTATGAATGTTGATGGATTATGATATTTAATGTGCTAACATCATATATTATCACCATATGCTTGCGTTACTTGGTTGTTGAGGACTATTTGCAGGTATATTTTTTTGAGTCAAGAGTTCAACGGTGGACTTCATTGAACATATGGATGAGGTAGGCCTTTTGTCTTGTCCTATTAGCATATTTTTTTATATAGCATACTTGGGATTAGAGTTGATTTCTGCAGTCATTTCTGTCTATTGTGGTTTGCCCCTAGCCATAGAGATATTTTCCTCGTAACAAAATTGGCAACCATACTGGGAATTTAATCTTCTTTTTTGAGGTTTGGACTATTTTCTCCTTAGATTTCTCTCGTTCATATTGATTTTCTTGTCATATGATTGCTTGACATCCTTTGTTCACTCTGGGTCTGAGTCTTTCATCCTTCTGCTTAGCCTAGCTGTGTTTTGACACATATATGCAAGTTTTTGTTTGACAGTCATGTACATGCACGTGCTGTCCTTCTGCAAGTTGCGTACATACACACTTTTCCCTTGAAAAATCACATACATCAACCTTTATTTCTTATTTGCTGGGTTTGTTGGTTGCTGGATAGGTTTTTATGATTGCTGAGTCTTCTCGAGTCTCTGTAGTGACTGTTAAGTGTCAGTGGAATGACAAGAAACCTGTCTTTGGTTGAATTTTTTGGCGGGGCATTTCTCGTCATCTTTTCATTTTGATTGTCCTTGCACCTTGGATTGGGGTTTTTCTCCTTGATATACTACTTGAGTTGTCTTTTTCTATACATAGTAGAGTATTTATATCAAGTTGTTGTTCAATCCTGGCATTTTCATTTTTTTATATATTGAAAATACAAAAATATTAGGCATTTTACATTGATTGGCATTTTGATCTCTTGAGTCTTTGTCATTTATCTTAGTGCATGTAAAGAAAGATTGCATTTTTATTTAGAATTGCATAATTGAATTGAAAATTGCATTTTTAGGAAGCATATCATTTATTGGAAATTGAAGTTAGGACTTTGCATTGTATTCATATTCAGTTATTTTACTTGTTGAGTCATAACATCACTAGTTTCATGACCTCACCTTTTGAGTAAGCAAGGCCATTAAAATTAATGCTATAATTTAAAATTGATTAGTAATGATTTTATTTTCTAGGGTGCACAAAATAGCTTAGGATTTAGTGCCTTGGAATAAGATTTTGTGAGTAAACTTCTCCAAGGATATTAAATCAACATATGTGTCTTACTAAGGGAGTGGAGAAATCCATTGTATAATCGGTAATATCAGGAGGATTTTCTTACACTAGATTTAAGCACGAGGTCGCGTGAGGTCGGTTGAAGGGATATCCCCTCGATACCTTCTTAGCGTCAGAGATATTTTTGGGGATCTATTCGTATTTGGGGATCTTGCTAGTGCCCTTACCTCCTTGAGAGGCGGTGCTTTCAAGGTTTCAGGATTTGCTACTTTGCCCATATGGTGGATTTGAGTTATGATTTTTCTCCTATGCATCGTTTATATCATGGTTGATTAGTTTCTTGACTTAGGTACAACATAGGTTACTTGCAGGGGTTATTCTATAGGTACCTTAGTTTAGATAAGGGTCAGACATCACACAACCTTTATGGAGGATTACCTCTCCGGGGGGATCTGACCGATTGGTTGTTAAGCCCATGAGAGCCCTTATAACTGATTCTGATACCTCCAATATTTAGTAGGGAGTCTCAAGCTCCTATTGGGTGAGGCATACCTACTTTAGGGAGGTAGGCCCCTTTCATCCACTTTATCGTGTTTATGTGCATATTGGTCGTTTGATTATTTTTTGTGTGCTCTTTGATTACTAGTTGGCCTTAGGATTTGTTTTTTATCTCTTGAGTCTTAAGTCATCGTGGAGCTAGACCAACTTCCCCGCAGGTCTCACCGCTTGTTACAGTTACCACCACATTTCGACTCTTTTCCTTCTAAAAGGCGTAGAGTTATTAAATGTGGTACACACACCTCCACTTCTTAAACTTGTTATTCTACAAGGATGAGTATCAAATTGATTCATCAAGATACTGGGAGCCCTTCGACTCCCACACCTACTATAGTCAATGATACTCCTTCGTCTCCTTCAACCACAATGGTTGTAGTATCATGGGAACCTGTCATCACCACTTCCCGTCCTATAGTGAACACTCAACCTATTTCCATGAACCCATTTGGGTCTCTTGGTCACTCACCAGGCTATAATGTTCAGTCCATCCCGATGGCCTGTAGTCCTTTTTACTATGGTATGACGAATTTTAAATCACATTTTTCAAACTCCCTCCCAGCCACTAGCCCTAATGCTAGCATTGGACTTGGGGGAACAACTCCTACTTATACTTTGTTCTCATTTGGTGGCTCTCAAGTCCCTCAAATGACTCCTACCGTGGGAGGTATTCCTTCTTTCAACCCTGGGTCTAATCCTGTTACCTCTGGATGGAGTAACCAACCTGGTGGACGAGCTTTATCTTATGGTCCATCCTTTACACCCACCTCTTCCGTACCAATTTCTGCCAACATGTTTGGCATGACGAATCCACCTTTATCCTCGGATTTACACTCGGAGGGGGTCAGTTTCACACATTGGGAAACCCTCAAAATGGAGCCACTCCACCTGGGGGCAGTTTTTATAACCCTCATGAGAACATTCCTACTGGAATGATGCCCAACCAACCCCTTATGAATCAACCTAAAGGAGGGTCTTACAATCCCAGACAGGGCCATGGTGCTTACCAAAACCTTGGATGGGATGTGATTCCCCCAAAACAATCTTTCCAGGGAGCTTGGGGCCAGATGCCACAACCCCATATCCATTTTTTGGCCATGCTCAATCTGGTAGTGTAACATCCCGCTCTGGCGCACTGAGACCACTTATTCTTTGAGGACACTTGCTCGCAAGTGATCTGGACCCTTTTTGATGTTGGACCTTATATATCTGATTATGATATGATTGACAGATGATTGATGCGTTACTATTCATGTATATGGGTGCTATTGACTCAGTTGGTTGAGTGTGCAGGTTTGTGACCTTGAGGATGCGGAGGCATCGGTAGACCCCCTTGGACTCCGGACTGAGTCAGGGAGTGTGATTTTGGGTTGATTTGTTTATTATGATGTTGATTTGATGTG
>ML780283.1:1080939-1101802 GCA_009831015.1 Picea engelmannii
TTTTGAAAAACATCAAATTGTAATTACAATCAATTATATTATTTACAATATTTTTAATTTGAATTCTATACTTTGAATTTTGTACTTTCTGAATACAGTCCCAATGTGTGTCATGTGCTCGATCATCATATGTGCATGCATACTTGGTTGAACTTCTTCTTGTCGAAAATCTCTATTGACATTATCATCGTTTCTTTCTTCAATATTTGCACGTTCTTGTTTTTTTCTCCGATTAAGCTCTTTCCTTTGTTCGATTTGGCGAGTATCATCTCAAGTGAGATCATATTTTCTCTTGCACAAAATTTTGTTTCCCATGACTTTTATAGTTATCTGTAAAAGATATGTTCAACAAAGAATTCACCTTGAAAAAATGCTCAACATTTATCTTTCAACATATAAATTGTTATTCCAATAAAAACTTGAACAAACATCAATTACCTTATTCAACAAAAACCAAAAAGATGATTCGAAACTTTGTTTAAGTGCTCTAGAAAACCACCATGTATCGATATCGATCCTCCGATTAAGCCTATGGAATAGAGGGAAGAAATAAAGAAAGAAAAGAATACAGTTCCAATCAGTAATAGAAATGCTTTGAAATCCCTATCCTCGAGCTTATATCTGTCTATCCATCCGATGAATTGTGTTAAATGTGTTCGGTCGAAAGCCTATTTATACAATTTGGCATGAAAGAAAATGATACGACGTGTCGTTTCATTTTTTCCGACGGACGGAATTCATTCGATAGTCTTTCGGCCAAAAGAATGGTTTTTCATTTGAAAAACTTGGAAACCATTCAATTTTGACGGTTTTCGTTATATTTTAGTCCTTCGGCCGAAATATTATTTCAGTCGAAAATAGGAAATTGGGAATGAAAACTAAAACCAAAGAATTGTCCCAAGATTAACTGAACTTCGGAGGTTGCGAACTCTTGCAAATACTGAGAATTTGGTTTCGAAAATGACACCAGCATTTCCAAAATTGAATCTACTTTCAATTCCTATAAGTTGTTTTCATTTTCTTTATTTTTATCTAATTTTATTTAATTTAAAAAAAAAAATCACTACATATTATTTTCAGCAGACATTATGATTTGGTGAAATGAAATATCGGTATCTCTAAAAATATACAATGAAAAATTTGGAAAAAAAAATATATTCATAATCCTTAAATTGTTCTTTTCAAAAGGGTTTTTTAGATTTTAGTTTTAAGTAAAAATTAAGATAGATACAATGTGTATAAAAACATGTGTTTAAAATCTGCAACGTTTTCAGCTTGGTCAACTTCAAAAAATTCTAGAAATTATAATATTCATCTGTTAGATTCAAAATTATAGTCATAATAAAATAGAGTCTCTGTGGATTGTTGCAGTATATTTAATTTCTTAAAAATATAAGTTTAATAATAGATACATTGTTGTAGAAATAAGTAACTCATTATCATTCATTTCATGTTTAAGGAACATACTGTTCAACAATTGTCAAATTGACATATCAAATCATGATAAAAAAAATTGAAAAATAGTCATTGGAAAGCTAACACAATTATTCACAAGTTTTGTTTTTACTGTAAAATGAAATTATAAATAAAAAAAAATACTTTTGTATGCCGGAAGTTGAATAACCTGTGAAAATACATTTTTTTTTCTCATAAAACAAGCAAAAGTGTAACCCATTTTCATGATTTCACCCATATGATATCACGGAAAAGAAGGCTTATGCTTTGGTCGAATCCCTCAAGGATTTCAGAGTATACATTCTACATTCCAAGATTGTTTCCTATGTCCCCTCAGCCTTTTTGAAAGAGATACTTATCTAGCCTGACATAGATGGGAAGAGGAGCAAATAGATTTCCAAAATTTTGGAATTTGATCTTGAAATGAAACCCACTAAACTAGTGAAAGGACAAGGTTTAGCTAGGTTGTCGGCCGAATCAAATTGCAAAGAATTAGGGGTTGATTTCATGAACATAAATTTATAAAATCAACATGCTGATTTTGCTGAGAAAATCTCTCATATCAACCCCAACTTGGAAGAATGCACTTGGTATAAAGAAATCATATATTTTCTACATAAGTTGCAGCCTCTTGATGGTTTAGAGAAGAACAAGGTAAGAGCTTTAAAACTTAAAGCAATAATATATTTTCTCATTGATCACATATTGTATTGGAAAGATCCTCTAGGGGTTCTTTTGAGATGTTTAGATCCACAGGGGGCCCAAAAGGCCATGACTGATTTTCATGACAACTTATGTGGGGGCCATCACTTTTAGAGAACCACAACCTAAAATATCCGCAGAGTTGGGTATTTATGGCCTAGTCTTTTTACTAATGTTTGTGCAAAGATTAGATCTTGTGTCAAATTCCAAACATTTTCTAGAAATAAACAACTCGAATATTAGCCTATGGTGGTTTCTATACCTTTTCAACAGTGGGGTCTTGACTTCATTGGGGAAATCCATCCAACTTCAAGTGGTCAACATAGGTGTATTTTGACTTCCACTGATTATTTAACCAAGTGGATAGAATCCATTCCTACAAGGAGTGCCTCCCACAAGGTAATCATTAGTTTTATTGAGGATATCATGTCAAGATTTGGTTGTGCAAGAAAAATTGTTACTAACAATGTTGCCTCTTTCAAAGTTGAACCATTGATGAAGTTTTTTGAACAATATGGGATTACATTAGTCCATTCTACTCCTTATTACCCCTAAGGAAATGGTTTGGTAGATTCATCTAACAAGAGCCTCATAAATATCATCAAGAAATTGTTAGAAGACAAGAAGTAAGCATAGGACTCAAAGCTGAAATTTTCCTTATGGGTTGATAGACTTGCAACAAAGAGGTCACTTGGTGTTTCCCATTTTCATCTTGTATATGGGGTTGAAGCTATCTTTCTGTTAAATACCTTGCTAAAATTTTCTTATATATATATATATATTTGTTTCGTTCTTGGTTCAGGTTTTACAACAAACAGATTGTAACAAACACCCTATTCACACATTGAACAGAAACTCTACTACAAGAATGTAAAGGGCACCAAAAATAATTCAATGGCTACCTTCCATTTCAACTCTGTTTTTCTCTTTAACATGTAACAATGCACCTAATACAAATATCCTCATAAACAATGCTCTGGAATTTGTTTAATGTCAACACTCATTATTATTCCAATGGGCTCCAAAGGGTAACATAAATAAACATGAATTCTTTCTCTATTCAGAAAATATGATGGCTTCTTATAATGGAGAAATATGGACAACAAGCACCTGAGCAGTATGTTGGTCTGTAATACAAGTTTATGCCTTTGTTGATGGGTATTTAAAAAACAACTAGTTAATCCTAGAAAACAACTGAATTCACACTGTTGCTAGTGCCTCCCACACACATACAACTATGTCCAAGCACCAAGAGGCTCAACCTGAGAAGAACCACAACCCCACCATGAAAGAGTTAGCTCCTAGATCTAATAGAAAGAGTCCAACAAGTATAATACACCCATCAAGGTAATAAATCATTGGCCATCAATTGAAATCAACCTGAGTGGCTCTGATATTCTCCCATAAAGTATTCACGACCTCCTTGAGGCACCAACTCGACCCACAAGAAGAATGACACTGCCTCTCATCACCATTTTCACCCAGCTGCAAGGAACATGCCCAAGTTGAAGATATTTTACCCTCTATTCATCCACAACTTGTCCCTCAAAGGAACTCGACCTCCCACCCACAAGGAATGAAAGCTCCAAATGGAAAAATGTAGTCTAGAGGTTGCTCGACCTCTCCCAAACAAAAATCGACTTCTTCAAGCAAAAATCCCAACCGCCACAAGTAAATCTCAGCTCCCAAGAATGAGAACTTCACTATCCAAGAAGAATTACTTTGTCTCATTGAAGCACAAAGAAGAAATCTATGTGATCTCTTCCCCAGATGTACTAACTAGGGTGGATGGTCTCACCACCGAAGCCAATCTCTGAAAATCCTCCTTGGGTTTTCATACCAAGAGTTCCAAACCCACAATGAGCTCTCTCAATGAGAAAAATAGGAAAATACCAATGCTATAATGAGAGAGGGTGCCCTCCTTTTTCCCTTTTATTGTCCGTTGACTCTTTTGCAACCCTTTTACCATTTTAATCAATTTAAGTGATGTTTCATATTCTTCCCAAGTCACTTTAGTCTCTTTTCCCTTTTCCGCTCTTTTAATTATCTAATATCATTTGTTAGGCACTTTTCCCCTCATGACATTAGATAATTAATCACTTCCCTTCTTAAGGAATATAGCCTACGGGAATCACCTAGGCTACTGCATCTAAGTCCCATGATTACTCAGAAGGGGACATGACAGTCCTCCCTCCCCAAGATTGCTTGTCCCCAAGCAATTGCAGATTCGGGTGCTACAAAATTTGTTCACTCTTCGAAGTGGCATCTTCTACAGGAAACTCTCTCCATCTGACCAGATATTCCTTGATTACCCTGTTCCAAAGCTTCTTTTCTTGAACCTCCAATACTTCCTCAGGAAATAGTACTAGCTGCCCCTCCTCATCCAATGGAGGTAGTTCTGCTGAAGTTGTGATGTGTTGTCCCAATGCCTTTTTGATTCACAAGATGTGAAACACATTGTGAATCTTAATCCCTTTTGGCAACTCCATCTCATAAGCTACTTCACCAACTCTCCTTGTCACCCTATAAGGTCCTTACAATCATGGCTTAAGTTTCTCAGCATCACTCTTCTTCAGAGAAGACTGTCTATATGGTTGCAGCCTGAGAAAAACCAAGTCCCCTACCTCGAAGGTGCGCTCGACCCTGTTTCTATATGCATATATCTTCTCTTGGTTCTGGTCCATCTGCAAGTTATCCTTAAGATCCTTAAGAATGTCTTAGCTCTCCTGAATCCAGTCTTTGGCCTTGGGATCCCTGTTGTCTGAAAACACCAAGTCTACAAAGGATGGGACATCATATCCATATAATTCCCTAAATGGTGACATCCCCATAGACATATGATAAGTGGTGTTATAACAATGCTCACCCAAATGTAACCACTTAACCCATGTATTTTGTTGCCCGGCCACATAGTTACACAAATATCCCTCTAACCATTTGTTGACTATCTCTGTTTGTCCACCTGTCTGTGGGTGGTAACTCGTACTGGGGGTCAACTCTGTGCCTGCGATCCTGAATAGTTCTTGCCAAAAAGCACTCATAAATTGACTGTCCCTATCACTAACAATATTTTTTGGCAACCCATGGAGCCTGAATATCTCCCTAAAGAATAAATCTGCTACTTGTACTGCCTTGTACTCAGAGGATATAGAAAATAAATGAGCGAACTTGGTCAACCTATCGACCACCACATAAATGAAATATCAGCCCTGTGTCTTTGGCAACCCTGTGATGAAGTCCATGGATATGCTCTCCCATTTCTTCTCTGGAATGGATAGTGGTTGAAGTAATACTGAAAGGTGGGTCTGCTCAACCTTTTTCTATTGACAAGTCACACACTCTCACACATGTCTCAATACATCATCTTTGAGGCCTTTGCACGAGAACCTCTCTCTAATCTTCTTGTATGTATTGAAATACCCTGGATGCCAAGTTAAAGGGGTGTCATGTACGCCTTTCATAATTTTCTCCTTTAATTTGTATTCTGGAACCAAGTATATGCGATCCTTGTAGTAGATGATATCATATACCAAATTGTACCTGTCATCCTGTAGCTTGTTATCCATCACCTCACAAGCAAATTTTCTCTTGGAATACTCCACCAGGAGATTGGATTTCCAATCTACTGATATCTCTGATAACGAGCACAACTCTGGTCTTCTGGATAGAGCATCAACAACCGCATTGTTCTTTCCTTTGACATACTCAATATCAAATTCATAGGCTTGTACTTTACTGACCCATTTATGATGCCTTTAATTCAGATCCTTTTTCCCCAAGAAGTGCCTCAAACTGTTGTGATCAATCTTGACAACAAACCTCCCACCTACTAGGTATTGTCTGAATTTTTCCAATGCATGCATTATGGCGAGCATTTCCTTATCACAGATGGAATAAAGTCTCTTGAGGGAGGAGAGATTCCTTCTCTCATATGCAATAGGATGCTTCTGTTGCATCAAAAATGCTCCTATGCCCACACTATATGCATCACACTCTAACACAAAGGGTTGAGTAAAATCAGGAAGTGCCAAGATGGGGCAAGAACTAATCACTTCCTTCATCTTATCAAAGGTCTTATGTGCCTCTTCTATCCAACAAAAATCCCCTTTCTTTGTAAGATCTATAAGAGGGTGGTCAACTAAGAGAATCCTGACATGAAGCACCTATAGTAACTACATATTCCAAGGAAGCCTTGCAAATGTGTGATATCCTTAGGCGGTGGCCAATCTAGAATAGCCTGTATCTTCTCCCTGTGAACCTACACTCCCTATGCACTGACTATATGCCCCAAGTAGAGAACCTCTATCATACTGAATTCACACTTAGATTCCTTGGTATATAAGTATTTCTCATCCATGAAGCTCATAATATCCTCTAATTGTTCCAAATGCTCCTCCCAAGTCTTAATGTAGATCAAGAGATCATAAAAAAATACCAATAGGAACTTCTGCAACTGCTTCCTAAATATGTGATTCATGCATGACTAAAAAGTGGAAGACACGTTGGTCAATCCAAGAGGCATGACCAAGAAATCATAGTGCCCATAATGGCATCTGAAGGCGGTTTTATGAATTTCCTCCTCACGGACTTTGATCTAATGATATCCAGATCGAAGATCAATCTTCGAGAAATACACTGCTCTGTGCAGCTCATCTAGAAACTCATCGATCCTGGGTATAGGGTACATTTTTTTATTTTTTTATTATTCAAGGCCCAAGAATCAATACACATCCACATTGTCCCATCCTTCTTCTTAACCAATACCACTGAAGAAGAGAAAGGACTAGAAGTGGGTCTTATGTGTCCCATGTCAAGCAACTCCCTGATTGCTTTTTCTATTTCATCTTTGAACTTCTTGGGATGCCTGTACGGGGTGGTGATCACTGGTTTGGTCCCCTCTTCAATTTATATAGTGTGCTCAAATCCTATGTCAGGAGGTCTCCCTAGAGGTATTTTCCCAAATACCTTGTCATGTCTTCTCAATAAATCTTGGATGTCTGCACGATAGTGCCTTCTTCCTTCATTATCTGTCTGGGATATAATAAAGCACTGTGTTGCATATACTACATATCCATGTCTGAATATGGCTTCCATTCTTTTGTTTGACACTACTATAGGGGCATTGTTTTCCATGCCTTGCAGTACAACTTGTTTCCCTCCTAGTGTGAAGAACTTCATGGTCATTTGTTTGTAGTTTGTGGTAATGTTCCCCAATGTTTGAAGCCACTGAATTCCCAACACTGCATCTGAATCTACGACATCCACCACATAAAAGTCTTCTGTCAAGGTGTAGTTACCAATTGTCAAGGCCAATCGAGAAATTTTCTTTGTGCAAGACACATTAAATCCGTTGTCCACCGCTACTTTGAACCCCTCAAAGTCCTTTTGTAGCTACTCGTCTCCTAGCCACCCATGTTGCATCAATAAAGTTGTGGGTTTCCCCACCATCAATCAAGGGTGCGAATCCTTGTCCTCTTATGACTCCTCTAAATTTGAAGGTGTTGAATCCTGGGGTACCAGATAATGAGGCTATGATAACCTCCTTGTCCTCATCACTATGCTTCTCCTCTGTCTCTTCCTTTTGTTCTTTTCCCTACTCAAGAACAACTTCATGCTCCTCCTCCTCCTCATAGGAATCTGAATGTACCGTAATATAATGGGCTTGACCCTTCCCCTAACATATGTGTCCTAGTACCCATGGTTATTTGCAGTGGAAACAAATATTCTTTCTCCTTAGCTCATTTATTGTTTCCTCATCCAACTTTTCCTTACCGTACCTTCCTTCCCAGTAGGCTTCTTATCCTTTCCTTTCTGTGGAATAAAGGGTTTGGAATTTTTTTCGTTTTAGGGATTGCGCCCTCCATGTCCCTTGTTCTGACAATAGCATCCTTCAAGGTCTCAATATTGAAATCCTTTACCCAACCACGAAGTGGTTCTAACAACCCCTCGATGAACAACATGACAAGCCTCTGCTCTAATATATTTGACACTGTCACTGCTAGATTCTGAAACGCTATGATGTAAGCATCTGGGGACCCCTCCTGTTTGAGTTGTACTAACTCTCTGAAGTGTAGCTCTGGATCCTTTTTATCAAACCTCTCCATTAAATTCTGAGTGAATTCCAAATAGGAAGTGATATTTCCATGTCCTAGCGTGACCAACCCATGGTACTGCCACTCGTGGGCTTCTCCATCAAGGTGCAGAGTAGCGAATTTGATCACTTCGACCTCGGTCATAGGGTTGAGTTGGAAGTATGTATCTAGTTTTTGTACCCATGCCCTGTCTATGATTCTATTAGACCCATCGAAGGAAGGAATAGATAGCTTCCCCAACTTCCATGCTAGATCCTTGTTCTATTGCACCCTGTTATGATCCCTTGGTATATTCCTGTATTTGATTTTGCAGAAGTCCTAAAGTTACATGTCTTCCTTAAAATCATCACCTAGGGCTTGATATTGTCTCAGATAGTCCTGAAAAGTTTCACCTGGAGCTTGTTGTCCTTGATTTTTCGTTGGTTGGTTTCCCAAAAAATTGGTTAAAATAGGTCTAGGGACTGCTCTTCTAGTGGTTCTAGCACCAATTTGTATAGGGATCCCAATATTGTTAAGTATGGGAATGCCATTATTGCTGCCAGCTCCATTATTCACATTGGACCCCCCTTCTCCGTTGTTACTCCCATGATTCTGATTAGATTGATTGGTGAGTAACTGAGTTATAAGTTGAGTAAGTTTTTGTTGTCTAACTACTAAGCTCTCCAAGATCTGCATTCCCTTTCTTCATTGGCATCACCCATGTTTTCCACTTGTCCAACCTTCGGTTGATTTTTGCTTACTTCTTATTCCACTTCAAAAATGTTTTATGCCCCTCGTTGCCTTCTACTTTTGTATGTGACACTGATAAATCTAGTGTCTTCGCCTCTCATGAACAAAAAAACCCCTCTTTAGGCTGGTAGGAAAGAGGGCTCTGATACCACTATAAAATACCTTGCTAAAATTTTATGATTTTTTTTTGTTGGTTTTGTTTCATTCTTGGTTTAGGTATTACAAAAATCAGTTTGTAACAAACACCCTATTCACACATTGAACACAAAATCTGCTACAAGAATGTAAAGGACACCAAAAATAATTCAACTACTACCTTCCATTTCAAATCTATTTTTCTCTTTAACATGTAACAATGCACATAATACAAATATCCTCATAAACAATTCTCTGGAATTTGTTTAATCTCAACACTCATTATTATTCCAATGGGATCCAAAGGGTAACATAAATAGACACAAATTCTTGCTCTATTAAGAAAATACGATGGCTTTTTATACTGGAGAAATATGGACAACAAGCACATGAGCAATATTCTGGTCTGTAATATAAGTTTATGCTTTTGTTGATGGGTATTTAAACAATAGCTAGTTGATCATGGACAACAACTGAATTCACATTGTTGCTAGTGCCTCCCACACACAAACAACAATGTCCAAGAACCAAGAGGCTCAACCTGAGAAGAACCATGACCCCACCATGAAAGAGTTAGCTCCCATATTTGATATAAAGAGTCCAGCAAGTAGAATACACCCAACAAGGTAATAAATTGTTGGCCAGCAATTGAAATCAACCCAAGTGGCTCCGATATTCGCCCAAGAAGTGTTCACAACCTCCTTGAGGCACCAACTTGACCCATAAGAAGAATGATGTTGCATCTCATCACCATTTGCATCTAGCTGCAAGGAACATGCCCAAGTTGAAGAGATTTGACCCTCTATTCATCCACAACTTGTCCCTCAAAGGAGCTCGACCTCCCAGCCACAAGGAATGTGAGATCCAAATGTCAAAATTCATTCTAGAGGTTGCTCGACCTCTCCCAAACTCAAATCGACTTCTTCAAGAAAAAATCCCATCCGCCACAAGTAAATCTTAGCTCCCAAGAATGAGAACTTCGCTATCCAGGAAGAACTACTTTATCTCACTGAAGCGCAACGAAGAAATATATGTGATCTCTTCCCCAAATGGAATAATGAGGGTGGATGGTCTCACCACCGAAGCCAATCTCTGAAAATATTCCTAGGGTTTTCACCGCAAGAGTTCCAAAACCACAATGAGCTCTCTCAATGAGAAAATTAGGAAAATACCAATGCTAGAATGAGAGGGTGCCCTCCTTTTTCCCTTTTATTGTTCGTTGACTCTTTTGCAACCATTTTACCCTTTTAATCAATTTAAGTGAGGTTTCATATTCTTCCCAAGTCACTTTAGGTGCTTTTCCCTTTTCCCCTCTTTTAATTATCTAATGTCGTTTGTTAGACAGTTTTCCCCTCAGGACATTAAATAATTAATCATTTCCCTTCTTAAGGACTATAGCCTATAGGAATCACCTAGGCTACTGCGTCCAAGTCCCATGATTACACACCCTTCACCACTACTGCCTGTGTATGTATGCTATCTTCACCATTACTACCCATGTACGTACTCTAGATGCACCATTATAGCCCACGTATGCCCACAAAAGTTGCAAAAAATAAAAAAGTTGCAAGGAATTCGTTAAGATTACGAGCTATTGGGTAGTTTCCCAAATAATCCACCGCCTATAGCCCGTCACCCAACTGAATAACCATCCTTTTGTCATATAAAAGGAGGTTTTGGGGTCTCATTTCATGGATAAACATAAGAACAATAAAACTCTGCCCATTTCACTTTCCCCCCTTGACCCAAGAATTTGCAACCACATTGTGAGTTTTGAGCCAGAATTCCCTATTCTTTCCTTTTTCCTCCATTACAAGCCTAATCCATTCCCTAGAGAGATCTAAAGAGGAGAAAGAAACGTGGAAGCAGTTGGATCTTATTGAAGAGGAGTCTGGACCAGGTTCGAAGAGTAGTCGTCGATCTCATTTGTAAGTAACTTTGTGAGATTAATAGAAAGGAGTACTTTTTATGTCCCGCCATATGATGTGTTTAATATTTATGTTTGATTTAAATTTTATTATGACATCTAACCCACTAATTCATATATGAGATACATGTTCATAGTTTCTTGTTTGTCTTTTTATGAATGCAGTTCAGCCTTGGGAGGAGACTTGTAGTTGAGAAGCGATCGAATGCGAAAAGATCGACACCAGATGCAGAGTTTAAGGTAGAGTTGCCTAATCCTTTTACTTTGTATTTCATGCTTGAATGTGGGGTATAGTTGGGGTAGTTACAAAAAGTAGCAGACTTTAGATGGTTAGATTTGCCTGCACGTTGAACCCTAGTGTAGTCCATAGAGGGATTTTCCCGCTATAACAGAATTGGCAACTATACTGGGGAGGCCTCTAGGGTTTTTAGGGGATATTTTTTGGTGTTTTAATTAGTTTAATTACTTCTTTGAGTTATCTATAAGTTGTTGAGTCTTTAAGGGAATCTAGTCTGCCATACTAGTATTCCCTACCTTGTCATCTTGACTATTAGTTTTATTTTTTTGAGAAGTTACAGAGGTGTACGTGGCTTGCAATGGGTCTGCATGCGTACATATGCTCCCTACCTTTGGACAACCCACATACATACATAGGCTGCTTAAGTATCGATAACGTGCATGTGTCATGAATATTTTTCCTTAAAAAGAGGTAGTCAACCTCTTCCCTGATTGAAGTATGAATTCTCAAGGGTTTCTTGATTTAGTACTGGTCTATATAGTTACAGTCTTTAAGCTTTGGTTTGATGGAAGTGTCTTTATCTTTTAAAGATTGCTTGTGTTTTCGTTGAAAGGGTTTTGGACGAGTCTATGAATATTTTCTATTTAGACTTTTTGGTTCCTTCAGTGACTCCCTGAGATCCATAGTAGACCAGAAGTTAGTTTCTTTGGTCTTGTCTTCACTTTTCCCTTTTAATTTCTTTAGAAGAAAAGAAAAAGAATTCATTTTCAAGTTTCTTATTTTGAAGCATAAAAAAAAAAATCATCTCCTTGTTTGGTTAAGTAGTTAGGTTAGTTGTTTTTACTTGTAAGGAAGAAGAGTGTTTTCTTAAGTTCTTTACTGAATGCTTAGAAATTTAAGTAGCTCGTAGTCAAGTGAAATTCAGTTTTAGGTTTTTCTTTTAAAAGATCTTAGAAAATAAACTAGTTTGAAAAGTTGGTTAAAGAGTTTTCAATTTGCAAATATTTATTTGTTGAAAAAGAAGTAATTTTTCTTCCAGTATTTGTTCTTTTCTTTCGTCTCTTAAAATACACCACCAGTTTCATCTTCGTTCCTTTGACTTAAGAAAAACCACTTAAAATTAATGCTTAATTAAAATGAATTAGACTTCATTTTTGTAGGGTCCATCAACTAGTCTAGGTTAGAACCTTGATTTAGGTTGGAGAGGAAACTCCTCAAGGCTATAAAACAAACATACCAGTCTGTGCTAGGGAGTGTAAAAATTCCAGTAATGTGGAAATTATCCGGGACCCCCCTCTAACACAGGGGCTAAACATGAGGTCACGTATAGAAAGGTAGCAAAGATAACCCCTCCAAATCCGGACCATGCGTAGTGGAGAATGCATATAGAGGACTTGTCTTGGGATTCCATTGATCACATTTTCCACGGAGCTTCGTGGGTCTCGAATCCATTCAAGGTCCTCAGTCATCTTCCAAAACACTTTATTTTGATACCCTTGATAGGTTTCAGGCTTGATACCATGCTCATTGTGGTCCACCCGACTGTCGATTGTACCCGCCTGGTAATTGTTCACGAGATGGAAACCTAGTTGCCTTTATTTTAGGTACTTACACAGGTGACTACGAGGGTATACCGTGATACCTAGAGAAGAAATCGGGCCACGCTTTGCAGAGTATACCTAGAGGGTGATTTCGTGTTCAAGTTGCACTTGCACTGGTAAGTTTCTCTAGTGTTGGTTGGTGTAACTGTTCTTCCAACTAGTTATAGTGGTTTGCTTGCTTTATCTCGTAGGAAATTTTCTAGTGTGTGCTTGGTCTTCAACATTAGAAAATCCTTAGTGTGACGTTGATATTCTCACATAGTGGAAGATTAAGAGCTCCACCGATTGCGAAGGATTTTGGGCCTGTCGTTGGTTAATTTGGAGCCACCACTGCCAAAGGCGAATACTTGACCATCAATGGTCATTTGAGGTGACCGAGCCAACTCCAAGAGGAGAACATTCAATTTTGGAGGAAATTACTATTTCTAACCTTGGAGCAGAGGCTCTCGATCCATATAACCCTCTGATCACTGATTTGTTGTTACCACTTTTGATACAACTTTCCTCCCCAAGGGTAACATATCATGAGTGTCAAATAGTCCTGCAAGCAACGATGGAAGAAAATGATGCTACTTCGTCAGGGAGTCCTCATACTCCCTCAACGGCTGCAACCACTGGAGGCGTTCCTCCTCCTAAATCACCTTCACAGGTCTGGACCACCATGGTCTCGACCACCTCTACCTCGGGCAGTGGTCCAATTCCATCTATGGAGGCGGTCACTGCACTGTTCACAAAGAGTGCGACAGGTCCTCCGTTTTCATATGGGATGCCCAACTTTGATACGAACTCGATCTCACCTACTCCACCCTACATACCATGGGTCTAGGGGTAGGGAGCTTAAACGCTCCTTTGCAAGTGTCCATAGAGGGCACCTCAACCCAC
This sequence comes from Picea engelmannii, assembly GCA_009831015.1. Classification (NCBI taxonomy): domain Eukaryota; kingdom Viridiplantae; phylum Streptophyta; class Pinopsida; order Pinales; family Pinaceae; genus Picea; species Picea engelmannii. The sequence continues at coordinate 1,094,701 of ML780283.1, forward strand.
TATAACACTTTCCCTTATGGTGGAGGTCATATACCTCCGTCATCCCCCTCACTCAACGGTGCTTCTCAACAGCCTGTCTGGACGAACATGAACTACAAATAGTTCAGAGCATGTAATCAAGGGCATTCTTCCAATACTACACCGGTGGGTTCTTTGTTTTTCTCTTTGTTCGACACGTTTGGTAACAATACATTCTTGTCAGCTGCCATCTCGGCCGGGGGCAACCCTGGTTTTGGATCACAAAATCTTGCGCAAGGTACTATTCCTGCATAGGGGGGGGAAATTTCTCAAGGACCCTGGAATTCGTGGCAGGGATCAGTTCCCTCGTCAGGGATGTTGACCTGGGGTAACCCCTTCCATGGTCAATGGAAACCCAGGAAAGGCTCAGTACCTATGCCCGTTGGATCGGCAAGGGGAAACCCTTTCCAGAACCTTTGGAACACAACTCTGGGAGGAATCAATTCCCAGCCCTCAACATCCTACTACGAGAGTCAGTCGATGACATCTCAACAAGTGTAGTATCTGAATGCTAGCCTAGGCCATGTTTTTTTCCAAAACCTGGGCCAACAAGCTAACTTTTCCTGGGAACCTAGTTCCAGCCAAATCCTAGGCTCCTTTCCTCCTGTACATACTCAACAACCTAAACTACCCTTTCTGGCAACTTTGCATTTTCCAAACTTGTCAATATTATTAAATGACCCAATTTGTCATGATCCACGTTGGCCTCCCATGCCGACCATGTTTCTCTTGGACATTCCAAAGTTCGAAGGCAAGCCTAACGAAGATCTAGACAATCATGTGACTACCTTTCACCTATGGTGCTTGTCCAACTCATTGAGAGATTACTTTGTACAATTGTGTCTGTTTCAACGCACTCTCATCGAGAGTGACGTGAAATGGTACATCAAGTTCAATCTCTCAAGATACTCTACCTTTGGCGAATTAGCAATGTTTTTCTTAAACCATTTTCAATTACCTGTGAAATACGATGCCAACACTGAACTGCTGGCCAATTTTGAGCAGACAAAAGTCAATCATATCTCAGATCACATCCGATAATGGTGGCACTGAAAGAGTTTGATTAAAGTACCAGTTCCACCAACATTCTTGCTGGAGTGATTCCTTAAGTCTTTTGTAACCCAGTTATCCAAGGACGTAGCAATGTCGAGGTTGTTTTCTGAGGAAGAGGCAATAATGAGAGCTCAACAACTTGAGCTAATATACTTTCAGTTTGTTTTACTTTACGAGGTTTTTCCAGGTGCGCCATGATCTATACTTGACAAGACTAGACATAAGTCTGGACCACATGCCGATGGCATCATTGGTTCAGCACAAGAAAATCCCACTGATCATCTGTCGAATGAATTGAAACAATTTTTAATGCAATAGACAGTGGCCAACCCAACCACTGGTTCGGTTTCTCCCCCTACACAAACATAGGATGTACACAATGTGCAATCGAAGAACCCGAAGGCCAACCAATAGCCTGAAGGGAAGAAGAAACAACGAAATAAGGGTAAGGGGGATAAGAAACTCACCAACAATGATGGCAGGGGAAACACAGAGAAAAATAAGTCGAAGTATCTGTGTAGTATTTGCGCGGAAGACCATCCAACTCACCTGTGCCCTCGGTTTGTGGAGGCCCAGAATTTATTGGCGCAGCAACAACCTGTTGTGTTAACGAACCCATTTCCACATAGGAAAAAATTGACCCAAGCCTCTTCAAGTGCAGATGGGGGCATTCAAGGACCCTCTCCATCTTCTAGTAACCCATCGACCGCGAACGTTTATATGCTGAAGGGTGATGCTCACATAAATACTAGGGCACATGATTACATAATGCCAAGTATTGCTGAAAAGGGTAAAGAATCCAAAAACCCGTCTGTTCCTCTCCATATCGAGAGAGAGATGGGTGAAACAATGACACACATCCTGAAAGGGGCATTCAAGAAGGCTTCACATAATCCAAATAGGAGGGCCACCTAGAACTACTCTATGGTGGAGGATTTGTCACAAACCCCTTGTGTGATGTCTGCTTTGGAGGTCCTCTAGAGAAACCCTTCACAAAGAAAGGCTCTGCTAGCTACCTTAGGATCCACTGAGACATGTAATCCAAGAATGATCACACTTTATGCAACCAACTTCAAGCCTTTGTCTCCCATTCCACATCACGTTTCATATAGTAGTGGCTCACCCCACAAAATATTTTACCCGGAATATTTTCCGTACAGTGGTTAATGAGGGCGCCTTGACATGTGTGATGTCGTTGGCATGTTGGAAGGCCATTGGCCAACCCGTTTTGTCTCCGTCACCTACTCTTCTTATGACTTTCGATGGTCGTTCTTTCAGACCACAAGGAATCATCCCTTCTTTCCCCATGCAATTAGGAGGGAAGACCGTGTGCATAGAAGTTGAAGTGGTCGATGCGCCTCTCAACTAAAACTTGTTGTTAGGAAGGATTTGGACATATGATATGCATGTAGTGGTTGCCACATTTTTTTGGGTCTTTTTTTTCCACACAAGGGTCAAATCGTGACCATTGATCAATTGTCCTTCTCCAGGCATGACCCTTCATTTGGAGGATCCCCAGTCCATACGATTGATAACCCACATCCTGGCATCGTCAACATGGGGGTTGGTTTGTGCCCACCTCTCATGGGTACTTTTGATTACCAGCCTCCTTTCGACAATGTCAAGATGATATTGATTGTCCCCGACCAGCCCAATGATGAAATATTTTATGTGTCGTCATTCCGCATGACTTACTTTAACGATCCGTGGAATCTTCCTTCCCCATCGACCATGATTAAAGGGATGGGGCATCATGGAATGTACATTCCCTTTTCTATGATAGAATTCGCATACTCTATTGTTCAGCAAGCTTCAACTGACCCCGATCTGACTCCTAAACTGAAGTTAGATCCAGTTCTCAAGGCTGCATGGGCTCAAGGTTCCCTTGCGACTACCAATTATTTAGAATTGGTCTTGCCCTTTGACGAGGTGATTTTAGAGGCATTGACTGGTCCGATTAGTCTCTGAGATGATCTCCATCACAGATCTTATTTCCTCCCAGAGTTAGGAAGAATAGAGGCAGGTGAATTCATGTTGACTATGACTAGAGATAGGTCTTGTCCTATTAATCCTCGCGATAAGCATGTAGTTTATGCCGAGGGTAATATGACAACCATCGCTAAAATGATACTTATAGACATCTCCAAAACCCATGGCATCGTGGAGAATTTCTTCATCGTAGCAGACTTCTCCCCCAAGGAGATTCAGATCTATACAGATTTATTTAAAGAATTTTGTGACGTTTTTGCCTAGTCTTATGAGGAAATGTCAGGGCATTTATCCAAGAATCGTTGAACATGAAATAAAAATTTATATTGACACCAAGTCGGTCCGACAAAATCTTCATCTGGTTAATCCTCGGAAAGAAACAACTATTAAGGCTGAAGTAGAGAAACTGCTTAAAGCTAGTTTCATCTATCCCATTCAGTTGACTCAATGGGTGTCAAATCTCATTCCAGTCAACAAAAAGAAGAACGATTCATGTATATACGGACTTTTGTGACTTGAACAAGGCATGTCCAAAGGATAATTTCCCCACCCCATTCATTGACCAAATTGTCAATGAATGTGTGGGATGCAAGGTATTTTCTTTCATGGATGGTTTTTCGAGATACAATCAAATACAGATTAAACCCTAAGACCAGCATAAAACAACTTTTATTTGCTCATGGGGTACATTTTCTTATCAGAAGATGCCTTTTGGCCTGAAGCATTATGGAGCCACTTTTCAGTGGGCCATGTCTTTTTCTTTCCATGATCTCAAACAAAAAATCGAGGCTTATCTCGATGATCTATCATCACGATCTCATAAGAGAGTTGATCATCCCATGCACCTCCAACTTATCTTTGAGCGATGTCGCTACTATCAGATTCGCTTGAATCCAAACAAGTGTAGTTTTTGCGTGACGTCAGGTCATCTTTTAGGTTTTATAGTTTCGACTACAGGGATCATGGTCGATCCTCTAAAGGTTGAGGCGATAGTTTAATTTCCTCCCCGTGCACAGTCCCTCGACTTTAGAGTTTACATGGAAAATCTAATTTTCTTCGGCATTTTATCGGAAACTATGCCAAGATCACCAAAGGGTTTATACATTTACTAAAGAAGGGAGTTCCTTTTCATTGGGAAGAATCTTCCCAACGCTTTCGAAGTGTTTAAACGCGCCCTCATGTCTACCCCTCTACTTCATCCACCCAATTATAATAAATATTTCTTATTGTATTTGGTCGCGGTAGATTCGACCATCAATATGGTCTTAGTTAAAGAGGATGATTTTCTTGAAGAAAATGTCATTTATTACCTGAGCCGAGGCCTGGTTGGACCAAAACTCAACTACTCCCATGTTGAGAAACTTGCATTGGCAGCATTACATGTTGTCCAGCGGTTCCATCATTATATCATGTTTCGCAAGACCACCATCATTGCCATTGTGAATTCATTCCAATACGTGTTGATGTGATGTGTAATTGGTGGAAAGATTAGTATATGGATTGCTATCCTCCAGGAATTTGACTTGGATTTTGTTTCTGCGAAAGATAAGAAGTCGTTGGTCTTTGTAGAACTTATCTGGAACTTCCGATCGAGTCAGGTGATGTTACGCCCAAAGAATCACCGATTAAAGGATATCTTTTTCTAATTTCATCTTCGGACCCCTGGTATGGATATATACTAGTCTATATCTAGACTTTGGAGTGCCCCACCTCTACTTCTCATGATGAGTGTCGATGTATATTCCATCAAGCAAAAAACTATCTCATACTTGAAGACACTTTATATCTTCGAGGTGTAGATTTCATCCTTCGCCGGTGTCTCATTCATGAAGAAGCAGAACTCATGCTTAACGACTGCCACACTAGAGCATGTGGCAGTCATTTTTCTGGGTTGGAAACAACCCAAAAGATTCTATGAGTCGGTTACTTTTGGTCGACGTTAATCAAGGATTGTGTTGAATCAGTCAAGAAGTGCCACCTGTGTCAGATCTTCTCTCGAAAGATGAGGGCACACCCTACTCCTATGTTTATCGTCATTACCGTCGACCCATTCACCAAGTGGGGGATTGATTATACTACATGCCACCCCCCTTCAGCCGGGGGACACTGTTATATCATTGTAGTGGTAGACTACTTTACAAAGTGGGTCGAAGCTATGCCGACATTCAATAATGATGGTGAGACAATAACTCTCTTTATTTTCAATCAGATAATAGCAAGGTTTGAAATCCTAAAGGAGATTGTCATTGACCATGGCAGTCACTTTCAGAACAAAATGATGTCGAATTTAACATCAAAGCTTGGATTGAGGCATGAAATTCATCACCTTATTACCCACAAGCGAATTTTCAGGTGGAAGCTGTGAATAAGTCTCTCAATACCATTCTATAGAGAACGATCAATTCGACCAAGTCAAATTGGCATTTGATGTTGTACTTGGCATTGTGAGCCTACCAAACATCTGTAAAGACTGCCACTAGTTTCTCAACTTTTCAACTCATTTATGGGATGGAAGCAGTCTTGCCAATAGAGTGCTAGATCCCATCTTTAAAGTTGGCAGTACAGTTATTGCCAGACACTTCACCGCTTCAGGAACACTTATTATATCTCGAGCATCTTGATGAGAAATGACGTGATGAAACCTTGGCTAATGAGACTCACAAGAAAAGAGTCAAGTGTCAGTATGATCGATCCGTTCTTCCTTGGATTTTATCCGAAGCGGACCTTGTCTTAGTCTATGACCAAGATAGGGATTCCCTGGGGGTAGGCAAGTTCAAACCCATGTGGTTCATATCGTTCATCATGAAGGAGGTACTAAAGAAGGGCACTTATCATCTGGTTGACTTTGAAGGGAACACTTTAGCGGAGCCTAGAAATGGGATCTATCTCAAGAAGTATTACTCATAGGTGGTTCACCTTGGGTGACTTCTTGTACATATGTAAAGATCTTATATGTTTTGTCTTTTTGTTTTATGGACATGTTGTTTTGATGTCATCTTTTTCACTATGGAAGATGTCAATTGAATCAGAGGTGTTCGTTGGGTTCGTGGACAGTGCTAGCCATCACACTCGGAGGCTTTCTTCCGTAGCTTGGGTGATCTTCACACCTCAAGGCCAGTTTCTATCTTCTGGAGGTATCTTCCTAGGTGCCACCACAAACAATGTTGTTGAATACATCACAGTAATAGAGTTGCTTCGTGACGCTTTTTTGCATGGTATCTATCACCTCCGAGTCTACTTAGATGCACAACTCGTTGTGTCCCAGTTAAATGGGGTTTACTGTGTTTAGAATGTTTCTTTGATTACATTATGTATATCCATTTTCTTAGGAGACTAAATCAAATGACGGATACTCTATCTAATCAAATATTAGATTGGCATATTGCACACATGTAGAAAGAATCACACACATACACATGTACATACATTGTAAAAATGTGATCCATAATATATAAAAATATATAAATACACACACACACACACACACACACACACACACACACACACATATATATATCAAAATCTTAGAGTACATAGTTGGGTGTGTGCACCTCAAAAAATAATAAGTCTGGTATACAACGAGGGGCTTATGTCCTCAAAAATATACAAAAAGTTCCCTCGACACATATGTGGTCCACTCTAAGCTAAGAACAAGGCCTATTGGCCCTACTAAAGTGGACTACGATGTTTTCCAAACTTTGGAAAAGATGGAACCAGGTCCGTGGCACCCCAACAACATGAGGCTGCATAGATGGAGGGAGATCCTCGATCTCGACCATGGGCACAGTAAGAGTGAGCGCGGTAAGATTCCACTCCACTCATCTCAATACTCTCTCATCCTCTCCGGCTGGAGGTCCCCTTGCTACTTCTGTTGGTCCAACAGTTGCTACTGTTGCTACCTCTGGTCGAGGATGCCAATTTCTCCTTGCAAAATCGGCTGGACATACTGGTCCCATGTCTGTACATAACAGATACATAGTTGTCAGATACTATGGTACACATAAAAATTATATATATATATATATATATATATATATATATA
>ML780283.1:1119655-1175894 GCA_009831015.1 Picea engelmannii
AGAGAGAGATCTTACGAGTCAATGTGAAATCGATAGTGCCCAATGGAATTTGGGAAAGAGAGAGACATTAGTATATTTTTGGAACAAGTGTGGGTGAGAATAAACTTATTAGGAAAAGAAATCATGACGCGTTATCAAGGAATGGGAAAGGTGGGAAAAGTTAATTGGTATCATCGATTAGCGTGAAGTTGGTGTAGTAATCTTAAAATAGATCGTGGGAACTAGAAACTATTTACCACAAAAAAATGGTTATTCTAGGCAACTCTAGAGCTTTGGTAGACATGAGTTCCAAAGGTGCATTTTCTTTGTTAGAGAACATCTAGTATAAATCACAATGTAATGGTTGATCATTGTGTTGGGAAATCTTTTGTTGAAATAGCCTCTAAATTTGCTCATCAAATAAACAACTTAAGTCATATATATAATTTGTGTGTACTTTAAATCACAAAAATTTTATGAACATATTATAGAAAAATATTTTGTTGTCTTTTGTTGCCATGTGACCAAGACAAAAAAAAAATAGTGTGGTTCTCAAATTCTATTGTCAAACACATATTCTTCCATAGAACATGGAAATCAAACTACAATTAAGATGCTTACACAAGGAAAAATAGTAAGGTATCGAATGTTATGTAAGAAGAAGTAAGGCAGTTGAATGAGATGTTTCAAAAATTCCCACAAGGGAATTGTGCATTTGCACACATTACCTTGTAATGATCCCTCAGTTATCTAGCTTAGTCGGTGTAGGTTTGGACCCTGCTATCCACACACTATTTTTTACATGTTTTTTCAGAATCCAACATGTGTCTCATTTTTTTAGTCTTCACATTTTGTCTCTTCATTTCAAATTAAAATTTCAAATCAGTAAATGGGACGTGGTGGTACAAAATGGTGAATTGTTGAAATGAAGCACCAAGGTCAGATTGTCAAATAACACACTATAGGAAGAAGTTCAAATGTGGATGGCCAAGAACTTGCAAATGGAGGCTACGAGGATGAAAGGTACAAATGTAGATGCATAGATGTGAATGTGAAAGTTTGCGTACCCACAGAGAAGGTTTTCAAAGCTGCAAAGGTTGAGAGTAGACCACACAGGTCTGCTATAATTTTGTAAATGATTGAGTCATGAAAAAAGGTATTATAAACCCATAGGAGTTCTGTGAAATTGATGAGTGTCCTATAGGTGCAATGCAAACCAAGTGAGTGGTGTGAGGATTTGAGGTGCAAATAATTAAGGGTTTTGACAAGCCATGAGAAACACAAAAAGGGAAAACCCAGAAGATTGGGAATTGGCCAAGTATGGAACATAGAATAACTAACATTGGAAGTTTTAAGGACTGCAAGGATGGATAAAGCGTCAGAAAGTTGAAAATATAAGTTGAAAATATATCAGACAAAAAAATGACCAATTATTGGAGCAACAACAAGGAGTCAAATCCGACCATTCACAATAGTGCAAGGAAAGATCTCCAGGTGCTCCTACGAAAGTGTTGATAAAATATTGAAGTGGGGAAACCAAAGATGACTAGGTCAAAATTGATCTTGTTGATTTCTGATGTGCAATCTGAAAATCTAGAAGCAAATTATGGTGCCAACAACCACAATAAATCAGAGAAATCAATCAACCACTGAAACCCTAGTGATCAAATGTAAATATGTAAAAGGCATGGTAGGAAAAGATAAAGAGATTAAGCAGAAAGTGGGACTTGGAGAGGCCTTATCCATACAATTTATAAGGACCTAAGCACCATACTCTATAGGGATTGTTGAGGAATAGATCACAACCCTTGTATTGTAATCCATTTTACTTCTTATTTTAGTTTTTCAATTATGGAATAGGTCGTTGTCACAACAAAAAAATCAACAAAAACTTAGTTTTGTTTCTTGTGCTTCATGTGTGTGTGAATATCTCTACTTCACTGCAAAATGGTATCAAAGAATAATTGTTTGGTATCATTGCTGAAAAGAAATCAGAATAGAGTCCTTTGAGAGCTTAGGAGTTTGAATTGAGTTGTTGCAATAATTTGAACAACTATATGGGTTTGATTTTCTAGTGAAACAATTATGATGTTTTGCCTTTGTGGGTTGTTGTTTACTTGTTATCTTACAAAATCATGTTCTAAGGTATTCCATAATGCTTACTTCCATATGGATGGGACATTTTCTTACAAAGAAACCAACTTTGGACACTAAAGAATGAATTTGTGCACTTTAACATGGATACGTTTGATAACATACAATAATGAAAAGTCGTTGCATCTTACACTAAACTAAAATGAAGTGAAACAATTATGATGTTTTTCCTTTGTGGGTTGTCATTTTCTTTCTTACAAAATGATGTTCTAAGGATATTCCAAAATTATTACTTCCATATGCATTGGGGATTTTCTTACAAAGAACGAACCAACTTCAGAACTGAATAATCAATTTATGCGTTCTAGCATAGATACTTTTGATAACATACAAGAATAAAAACCATTGCATCTATAATAATTGATTGCCTGAAACAACCATAAAAATTGAAAGGACCCTAAAATGGATTTTTCTCTCTTCTTTTTTAATGTACATTACACATTAAACCTAAAGTTTGAAACAAAATACCAATCATGATAAATGTAATCAAAGTTAACATTATGTATTAACACTGAATAATTTGAAAGGTGACATCAAAAAATAGAATAATGTGAAAGCAAATTTGATTCAATGAATTTGGATAAGGAATATGCCCCAAAAATACATTGTTATTTCATTTCAAGCAGAGAAAACCATTGTTGGGCACTTTAATTGTCTAATTAAATAGATAATTAAGGTGTTCAATATAAATTGTCAAACCCAGGGAAGTTTTGTTATTGCAAGATAATTGTGCACAGTCTATGCTAGATTATGGAAGCATCATTTATTCAAATTGCAGTAAGAATCCTAATTGAAAGGTTAAACTTTAACACAAGTTGTTGACACAGCTGGAGCTTCTATAGAATTGAAATAACACTTGCATAAATGAAATCCTAAACTGATGGGTGCATAAGAATCCTGAATTATTTATTCTAACTTTCTATTTTACTCTTGCAGAAAGAAACTCTTTGCTACTTGCTGAAAGGATACCTACTTAACTACAAAAAAGGAATTCACACTTTTGTTTTCATAGATTAAATCTAATGTAGGAAAGGAAAGCAATTCTCCAGCGGTATCGAACAATTTTACTCTAATTCTCATGAGATACATAAATGCACATTAAACAGGAAAGAGTTGACTGTAACAACAGATATATGCTAGAAATGATAAACAGATCAATTATCCAAATCAAAGAAATTAATCTAAACAAAAAAATAGAGGGGAGTCTTTGAGTAAGGTGGGCCCTTTCCCTCTCACTGAATCCACTCAAAAATAGACTACAGTATGTTAACGAAACTCAATCCACTTCTTATTAATTCGCCAAAAAGGTTATGATACAATGTGCTCTTCTTCACTCTATGTTCACAGCTAAAATTCGGTGATAATTATTACAAAGGCTCTATTATTTAAAGATAGAGTTATTCAGTTGAAAATGGACTCAGAATAGCTTTGAGAATCGAAGATTCTCAAGATGTTCATATGATATACAAAATTGTTACAAAATCTGTTAAATGATCTTCATCATCAATGTGAACCAAAATGTGTAACATCCTTGAGGATCAGTCTTCATGATTCGAGTTTGCATGAGGGACCAGCTTCCAGGATCGATGGATATCTGTTGCAGCAAGTGTAGTAGCTTCCAAAAAGGGTGCACAATTGTTGTAGTTGTGTAACAACATGTAGAGTTGGCGCACAACTGTAACAACCTTGTGTAACAACAACGATCTTTCTTTAAGACTTGGTTGTTCTACACAGTTTAATCATTAATTTGAATATTCATGGATAAAATATGAGAAACGCTACCAATCCAACATGTTAAAGTGAATAAAATATAAAAGCAATATTAATGATGCATACCTTGGGAAAAAGGGTCTTAGCAACAATTAGTAGGCATTTAGCATTGAATTGGTAAGGTTGAATGAGCAAAAGAGATGGTGAAAAAGGGACATTTATGGGTCCTAACATGCCCCCCAACTGAAAACATTGCATGTCCTCATGCAAACCTCATTCAAACGTGACACTAATTCTAAGTTAAGGAGGTGACTCCTCCAGTGCAAAAATTGCTAAGACAACAACTAAGTACCAATATTGGAAAAACCTGTGTGTACCTCCAACATCTGCTATTTTCAAAAATCTATCTATGTTTCTTTGTCTTTAACAATAGAAGCAGGATGAGTTGCTAGAGTTATGGATGGTAAGTGTAACAGAGGTGTTTTTTTTAAATTTGTTGGTAAAACAACTATTTTATGACATCGAGATCTCCTTTGGCTTACTAGTTCTTGTGGAACAGTAAGGTCACATTCTTCTTTTACTGAGAAATTGGTTGGTTTCTTAGCCTGTCCATTCATTGGTACTTGGAAATTTTATATCCTGCCTAAAAATAGATATTACCACATTGGTAGCACATGTGCTCTTCATTTTCCTTCATAATTGTTGTTGCTTGAGCTACTATTCCCAAAGTTGAATTCCCTAAGTTCCTTTGTTGAGCATCCTGCAAGTCCTTGGTTAGGGAATTTAACTGTGCTTTGAGGTGGTCATTTTCTTTTCTTAGTGCAACAATCTTGGCATTCTTAATACCTTGTATCTTCTTTTCAATCTGAGAAAATAGTTGAGCAAGTGGCACATCATCATTATCCTCTCTAGTTTCAGTAACGGGTTCTTGTGTGACAACATCTTCCTGGTTAGTTCATTCTTGTGTGACAGCCTCGTCCTGGTCAGTTGGTTCTTATGTGACAGCCTCTTCTTGGTCAGTTGGTTCTTGTGTGACAACCTCTTCTTGGTCAACTGGTTCTTTTGTGACAACCTCTTCCTGGTTAGTTGGTTCTTGTGTGACAACTAATTTCGAGGAAGAGGCTAGTTCTTGTGTAACAACTTCGATTTGAACAATTGAGGATAATGAGAGAAGAATGGGCACTTCTTTCTCTATATTTTTCCATCCAACTATAGCTTCAACAAGTCTTGCCGACCTAGTTCTCCTTTTTGGTAAGGTAGATATAAAAACATAAGATCTCTTCTTAGGTTCAGTAGAAGGAGGTTGTTCTTCGATACTCAAGCTAGAAGAAGCAGGGAGTTCTTCAAAAACCATACAAGGAGGTAATTCTAGGATGTTGGGGTCTGGTAATATCTATACCTCGTCACCTGACGAATGATGTACATAATCATCAAGCAAAGCTGATGATTCTGGTGCAACTTGTTGACATTCTGCCTACAAGGATGAAATAGTGCCTTGGAATTTCTTGCACAAGGTGAAACTAGGAATTCATACCTCCATAAAATCAGTGAGCCTTTCACTTAGATTGGTATCATTGATATCAAAATCTGGAAGTTTCCGAGTATCAGCAAGATTAGGACATTTTTTCGCAACAACTTTGTCGATATCTTTCTGAGATTTCCTTTTAGATCGATGTTTTATTTTCTGAGGCAATTCAGTGGCATTGACAGTAGGGGTTTGAACATTTGTTGCAACGATATAAGGATTCTGAGGTATTGTTGGCTCAACAACAAAAGTATTTTTCATGCTGTTAGTTATAATGGGGGCTTGAACTTTTGTTGTAATTAACATTTCTGACATAGTTCGCTTCCTCGGTAAAGTAGAAATAGGGGTAAGAGTTTCCCTTTTCTTAGCTTTAGGAGTAGGAGTGAATTCATTAACAACCTGCGTTGTGGATAGGGATTGGGGCTCTTGAGGCTCAATTACTAATGTATCAATAAGGTTGGGCTGATGTTCTAGCTGAACACTGTCGAGGCGTTTTTGAGCTATGTGGGAGGTGCTTCTGATTTTGCATTTGGTGTTCACAATTGTCTTACGGGGAATTACAGTCAAGGTTTTAACTACTAGTGCAGTTGAGGATACAGGGGTTGAATGTTCTGGGTCGGCTGTAACAGCAGGTGCAGCACTTGACTGGTCGAGGTTGGCTATAATAGCAGGTGCAGAAATGGTCTGTTCAGGGTTGGCTATGGCAGCAGGGATAGTAGATGGCACAGGCACTTCAGGTAATGGGTCGTAAGAGAGTCCTATTCCTCTATGAATCAACAAGCCTATGAGTCTATGATTGGAAAGAAAATTCATGGGGTACTTGGATCGTTTGACGAACTGAGCCATATTATGCAAAGACTGAAGAATATAATAAGTCATGTTGATTAATTTCTGATGTCTCAAATGGGATAGTATGATAAAGTCAGAAAAATAAACAACTTGGTATCAACCTTCACATGTAATGTACCTTTTGATAAATTCAGTTTTTCCCCAGGGTGCTGGTTAGGAATTGACATCGACACCACAGCCCTTGGTCTGAACACTCTCATCATTCACGAGAAAATATTTCTCTTCTTTGGGAAAATGTTCTTTTCTGCTAAACCACCTGCTGCCTGTTATGGGCAATCCTGTAACAGCAACCACAAATTCCTCTGTCACTAGAATTCTCATCCCGTTCACTATTGAATACCCTTATGTAAGGTTCTAGATGAACTCCAATACCTCTGCTTCATTGAACCTCTGCAACTTCTTGAAATAAGGAATCCATCCGGCCTGTAGAAAAATTTGGTAAACATCTAGGTGTAGCAGCAATGCATCCAGATTTTCCAGCTCATATCTCATAGTTGATCCTCCCATGACGTCATTTGGAGTCTTAACAATCACAAAGGAGGAGAAACCAAAACCTCACCAGAGTCACAGCAAGTTCGAACGAGGATTGCATAAAGAAAAAAGTGTCTCAGCAAAAATAAGCGTGGTCAACAAGGTGGCGAAGGTGTTTATAAAATGAGATTTTGAGAGTATGTCAGCATGGATGTCTTACCCCCCCCCCCCCTCAACTAATTTTATTGGTTCAGGGTGCAACAAATTTAGGACAACCAACAAATAGGCATTGAAACTTGCTTTCATATCTTACATCACTCGGACACGTAGGTTTAGTAATCGTACCTCATAACTTACCGCACGAACCAATCTGTCCGAGTAACTGCACTATCCAACTACCATTTGATCCGTGTGGAATGGTTGTAATAATGAGAGATGGCTCTCGAATGTGATAAATTATGTTATGAAAAGTAGAGAATAAGTGGAGTCCTTTTTGTGGTTGAATAGTTTAGAAAGTTGCGGATGTGGAGTTAAGAAATGATGAAGCGTCCCTTGTGGGACAGAGAGAGCATAAAGTAATTTTTGAAAAATGGTGGAAATCTTGACAAAACAACAATGTTGTCATATGTAGAATGGCAGAAATGCTAAGAAAATAGCCAAAAGGAATGATAGCAGTAGGTGTATCAACAAATAGTTTGGTCGGAACTGTGGCATAAGGTGTAACTGCATGCAAGGCAAAAGAGTCAGGAACATGTGTAAAGCATGCAAATCAGCCAAAAGGGTGTTACAACATGTAAATCGGCCAAAGGGTGTAACATCATGTAAATCGGCCAAAGGGTGTAACAACATGTAAATCGGACAAAGGGTGTAACAACATGTAAATCGGCCAAAGGGTGTAACAACATGTAAATCGGCCAAAGGGTGTAACAACATGTAAATCGGCCAAAGGGTGTAATATCATGGAAATCGGCTAAAGGGTGTAACAGCATGTAAATCGATGCGAACACAGAAATACTTAGTTTTTAGGAAGTTTTTCAACTTCCAAAAACTAATCCTTTGGATTCTTTTGCTGCAATCTATCTTGTTGTTCTTCAGTTTATCTGCACACAAGCAACTACTTGATACCTTTCTAGGCTAAATTTATTAGAAAATAAAAATAAAAAATAGAGAAATGAAATGTGTAAAGAAAAATAAAAAAAATTCAAATTTGCACAACTTATTTATATACAAAATTTTATTTGAAAGAAAAATGTCCTAAAGTTTAGAAGGGGAAGGAGAAGGCTTCATTCCCTTTAAAAATTGGTAATCTATATCAGCGATACAACTTGATTTAAATTCTTCCTTGGAAAGTGGACACTGATACAGGCACAAGTGATGACCATTTTCATATAACTGTGTATTGGATCTGTCAATAGTAATTAACCGGACTGTCCTATTGGGGAAAATAGTGTCTACCTCATAAGGTCCAAGCCATCGTGTATGCAACTTACCCTAAAATTCTTTAAAGCGTGAATCATACAACAGAGCCCAATCCCCTTTTTGGAATAATTTATTCTTGATGACTTGGTCATGCCATTTTGTTCTCTGTTGTTGAATCACTATGGTTTGATGAATAGCATCCAAATTCTTTTCATAAAGCTCATTGAGTTGTTGTAGTCTAGCCTTCTGTTCCACAGTCAAGTCGAGGTTGACTATTGATGTAGTTCTTAAAGTTTTGATTTCGAATTCAATGGAAAAAACAGGGCTTTTCCATACACAAGCTCATAAGGAGAAAAACCAGTTGTGTTACTCCAAGTAGTTCGATAAGCCCATAGAGCTTCATGAAATCTGTCAAAACAATCCCTAAGATGTTCTCTCACTGTCTTGGTAAGAATAGCTTCTATGAATTTGTTGGTACTTTCTACTTGGCTATTACCTTGTGGATGGTATCGAGAAGTTGTTCTATGTAAAACATCATATTGACTGAGTAGGGATTCAAACTTATATGATGTAAAAGGGGGTCATCCATCATTTATTAATTCTCTAGGAATTCCAAACCTAACAAATATATCTTCAAACAAGAATGCTAAGACAACTTCCTCTGAGGCCCTGATGAGTGCTTTTGCCTCCACCCACTTGATCATGTAATCTGTACAGACCAATATATAAACTTTCTGATTAGAAGGTGGGTTAATGAGCCCTACAAATTCCATGGCCCATCTCTCAAAAGGATCTAACACTACTTGAGGCTAGAGAGGCATCTCATCCCTGTGGTTTGGCTGACCCATTCGTTGGCAACTGTCACAGGCCTGGACATACTTCTTGGCATCTTGAAATATGGTGGGCCAAAAATATCCCATCCTTAAAATTTTATGTCCAGTCCTTTTATCAACAAAATGACCCCCATAAGGGCCATCATGGAAATCTTTGAGCAGCTCATAAAATTCATCATCCCTCACACATCGCTTGATTTCTTGATCCAGGCCTGTGTAGAAAAGGTATCCCTCTATCCAACTATACTGAGCATTCTTCTGAATGATTTTCCTCCTTTCTCTTGGGGATAGATGCGGAGGTACCTTCCCTGCAACCAAGTAATTAGTAATGTCATCATACCAAGGTGAGTGAGCAGATACTGCAAACAAATGTTCATCTAGAAAGGAATCATCTAATGGTGAATTATCATCATTTATATGCAGTCTTGAGAGAAAATCAATAACCACATTTTCTTTCCCTGGTCTATCTACTATAGTGATGTCAAATTATTGAAGTAATAAAAACCATCTTGTTACTCTGGAATTAGTAATAGGTTTATTCATTATATATTTAATTGTGGTATGATAAATATGAATAAAGGTAGGATAACCAGTGACATAATGCTTGAATTTATTTATTTCATAAACTATTGCCAATAATTCTCTTTCAGTAACTGTATAATTTAACTCAGCAGGAGCCATGTTCTTGCTGATATAGTAGATAGCATAGGGTTCTTTGTCCTCCTGTTGTCCTAGTACTGCACCAATTGTAGTGTCTGGGGAATCTGAAGAAATGTGAGTTGTGGATAATTTTTGTTTCAGATCTGTAAAAGATAATTCACAATCGTCAGTCCAACGAAAGTCAACATCTTTTGTTAATAGGAAAAACAAGGAAGAGGCAAGTTTGGAATTTTTTTTAATGAATCTCCTATAATATCCATCATGCCCTAAAAAACTTCTTACCTCTTTCTGAGTTGTTGGAGTTGGAATGTCCAAAATTACCTGGATTTTGGCTAGGTCTACCTGAATTCCTGAATAAGAAATGAAGTGTCCCAGCACCACACCTTCGCTCATCATCATATGGCATTTTTATGTGCTTAAAGAAATATGAGACTGTATACATCTTTTGAGCACTTTTTCTATATTAGTCAAAGCTTCATCAAAATCAATACCATAAGGTGTAAAATATCCATGAATATCTCCATACAGTCATTCACCATCTCAAAAAAAATACCAATTACAGCTCTGGAAAGTGGTTGGCGCATTACACAAGATAAATGGGAGAACCTTGTAGGAAAATGTACCCCAGGGGTTAGTAAAGGTGTTCTTATCTTGGTCATGTGGAGCAATTTTTATCTGGTTATAGCCACTGAATCCATCTAGGAAAGAGAAAAACTTTTTCTCAGCTAGGTTGTCTATAACCTGATCAATAAATGGCAGAGGGAAATGATCCTTTCACTTGGCCTTATTCAGGGCTCTATAGTCCACACACACTCTCCACTTACCATTCTTTTTAGGTACAATAACCAATGGTGAAACCCACTCACTGTCTGATATAGGATAGATGAATCCAACATTCAAAAGTTTCTGGAGTTCCTTTGTAACTATTTCTTTAGGATTAGGGTTCATCCTTATTTGGGGTTGGCAAATGGGTTGGCATTCTTCCTTGATGTATATATGGTGGGTGCATAGTTTAGAAGAAATTCATTTCATATCCATGTAATCCCAGGCAAATTCCTCCTTATGTTCAATTAGTAACTTCATCAATTGGTGAGTTTCAGCAATAGATAAATCGAGATCGATGTTCAAGGTTTTTCCAGGTTCGATTTCTATAGTGATGCTCTTAGAATTGACTTTGGGAAATAATTCAGTTGTTGTTGTTTCAGCATTTTCCGTTACATCGTTTTCTATTACAGCTGAATTGATTTGATTTACAACAGTTTCAGAGAACATTTATGGTCTCATCTCTTCCTGGCAATAGGGTCGAAGATTTCAGTCAATTGGTGGTGCATGTTCTATGTAACAGTAGAGGGGTCACGGATAAAATAGTTGATTAACTCATCCTCTGTCTCGTCTTTTAAACTCAAGTCTTTTCCTATGGTTAACACAGGCATATCACTTTCATCCTCAATGTCCATCCATAAAGAATTTTCAGGTTCCATACTGGGTGTAGCATGAGGATACAGGGTAAGTTTTTTTGTGTCAGAACCATCAGAGATGGTCATGGAACTAGATCTACAACCAATGAAGGCATCAGTTGTAGCTAACCATGGTCTTCTTAGAATTAGAGGGTGGACCCCCAGACAGGTTTTGGGTTGCAAAATGACAAAATCAGCAGGATACTCCCATGAATTAACTGAAATGACTAAATCATTGATTACTCCTTCTGGTCTAATGGTGGAATGATCAGCTAATTCTAAAACATTAGGAGTAGGTCGGACTTGCATTCTGAGTTGCATCAATTATGTAGTTTCTATTGGCATAATATTAATTGTTGCCCCTAAGTCAGCTAACACATGGGGAATATGTGTTTGTCCAATTTTAACAGTGACTGTAGGGTTTCCTGGGTGACCATATTTAATGGGTGGGGTTTTGCCTAACATCAGTTCAAACAAGTCCCCCACTACATGCACTGTGAGGGGGTCCCTTAGGTTTACTTCCAGGTCTTCTGATACAGATATCTCTCATAGTCTTGGAATAAATAGGGACATCTCTAATCGCTTGCAATAGTGGAATGTTAACATGCAAGTTTTGCAATTCTCCCAAGAGATTGAAGGATGGTAATTCCACAGTTTTGGTAATTTCTAGTCTTTCAGGGAATTTCCCCTAATTCCTTGTCTGATTCTGAAGATGGAGCATCTTCAATTATGGGCTTGACTATTCTCCCCAATCTTAATATTATCTCATCACAAGGCATAGGAGTAATAGACAGAGCTACCACATTATATATATCAATATTATGAACGACCTTATTATTTGGGTTTAGGTTAGGTTGCACAGGAATTTGAGGTCGTAAGGGAGGATTGTTCTATGGCGCATTGCAAGGTAACTGCAGCTATTGCTACTGATACTGGGCTTGGAAATATTGTTGATAGAGGCTCGGTTGATGGTTTTGATAGCTAAGATGTTGTTGAGGGCCTCTCCAATATGGGTTCCATTGCCCTTGGTGACTTTGTTGTTGGGGCATAGGTAACCATGCATTGGAATCCTGATAAGGAGGGAGAATTGAATTTGAAGGGGGAGCATTCATCTGGCCATAAGGTAGTTGATTGTTCCAATAATTAAGTGTTGTAGGAGAATTGAGAGTTCATACCTTGGCCTCTTGGTTGCCATTGTCTTCTTTGTGTGATTAGATAGGCAGCCTTTGCTTCTTCATTAGTCACCTTCATTGATTATTTTACACCTGGTAAAGAGGGACATTTGTCAGTAGGATGATCCAATTCACAAATAAGACATACCTGAACACTGTTCAGTGGGCATTCCCTTTTCAGATGTTTGTCTCTGCACTTTAGACAGAAAATGGACAATGCCTTTTCTACTTCTGCTTGTTTTTTTTTAATATGTAGAGTATCAATTTGTGAAGTAAAAGAGTTGATCATTTATGTTTTGAAATCTTCTAATAGATTACCTATTTATGCTCTTGTTTCCCCTCCATTGGCTGACTTATGTACCCTTGAAAAAGTGGTATCCTTGGTAACTGACTTATTCCTTGTAGTTCCTCGAGAACATCTCTTGCAAAGATTTACATTGTCTTCATAGGATTCCTTAGATATATCTCCCTTGCCAAGCATATTCAACATGTCTAAACAATCATCTCTGACCCCTTTTAGCAAAATAGTTTTCAGAATGTCCTTACTCACATCCGGATGTCCAGACCTTTGTAGATTGTACTAGAGTCACTCTACAAAATCTTCAAGGGTCTCATCCTCTTTCTAAGACATCTTGAACAGTTCCTCCCTTCGTTCCCTTGTTCTATAGTAGTCTTGGTACTTGTTCAGGAAAAGTTGCCTCATCTGTACCCATGTTGAGATATTCTCTCCTCCAAGGCTCATGAACCATCTTAACACATTTCCCTTCAATGTGGTTGGAAATAGTTTAAGTTTCTGCGCAGTAGTAGTGTAGTCATAGGTTTTACACAGAATATCAAATTCAAACAGAAATTCATCTGGATCCTCAGTAGACAATCCATGGAAATTTGGTAGGGATGAAAAAGGTATGTTCTTCATAGTAGCTATCCCCCTTGTAGGAATATTAGTAATAGGAAAAACCAGGGTAGAGATAGTATTTTCATCATTTACCTGATCTTCATTGTTCTGTGGTTCCTCTCAGTTGAACTCCTCTTCATTATCTTCTTGATTTTCCATGGCTTCTCTCTCTTTCCACTCAATACAGTAAGCATCCCACTCCTCCTTAGTGACTATCTATCCATTAATCTGATAAACAACTTCTTCTGGTCTTTCTTGGCTGAGCTATACTTCCTCGATATTCAATATTCTCCAGCGTTGCTTGCTGATTTTTTGGTGACAAACTTTCAGCTTCAGCCCTTGATGAAAGTGATGTTTCAAACTAGGGCAGTTTTGATGACTGAGGAATTTGTCTCCTTGGAGGATTTGAAGGGCAGAAGATAGATCCTGAAGAAGAATCTTCTCTGGCTATAATCTAATCAACAAAGGTTGGTCTTCCCATTGCAGGGTTCCTTCCTCCACGTCCTCTGGTACCTGTAGGGTTAGTATTTTTGGGAATGCATCCTCTTGTTCCTTGATTCATGCAGACTTATTCATTCCTAAAAAAGAAAACTAATGTGCTTACAAAAATCTATAATTATCTTCCCCGACAATAGCACCAAAATGTTGGGCACTTTAATTGTCTAATTAAATAGATAATTAAGGTGTTCAATATAAATTGTCAACCCAGGGAAGTTTTGTTATTGTAAGATAATTGTGCACAATCTATGCTAGATTATGGAAGCAACATTTATTCAAATTGCAGTAAGAATCCTAATTGAAAGGTTGAACTTTAACACAAGTTGCTGACACAGCTGGAGCTTCTACAGAATTGAAATAACACTTGCATAAATGAAATCCTGAACTGATGGGTGCATAAGAATCCTGGATTATTTATTCTAACTTTCTATTTTACTCTTGCATAAAGAAACTATGTGCTACTTGCTAAAAGGATACCTACTTAATTGCAGAAAAGGAATTCACACTTTTTTTTCCAGAGATTAAATCTAATGTAGGAAAGGAAAGCAATTCTCCAGTGGTATAGAACAATTTTACTCTAATTCTCATGAGATACACATATGCGCATTAAGCAGGAAAGAACTGACTATAACAGCATATATGTGCTAGAAATGCTAAACAGATCAATTATCCAAATCAAAGCAATTAATCTAAACAACAAAACATAGGGGATTATGTGAGGAAGGTGGGCCCTTTCCCTCTCATTGAATCCACTCGAAAATAGACTACGGTAGGTTAACGAAACTCAATCCACTCCTTATTAATTCGCCAAAAAGGTTATGATACAATGTGCTCTTCTTCACTCTTTGTTCACAACTAAAATTCGGTGATAATGATTACAAAGGCTTTGCTATTTAAAGACAAAGTTATTTAGTTGAAAACGGACTCAGAACAGCTTTAAGAATCGAAGATTCTCAAGCTGTTCGTATGATATACAAAATTTGTTACAAAATCTGTTAAATGATATTCATCATCAGTGTGAACCAAAATGTGTAGCAACCTTGAGGACCAGTCTTCATGATTTGAATTTTCATGAGGGACCAACTTCCAGGATTAGTGGATATCTGTTGCAACAGGTGTAGCAGCTTCCAAAAAGGGTTCACAATTGATGTAGTCATGTAACAACATGTAGATTTGGCACACAATTGTAACAGCCTTATGTAACAACAACGATATTTCTTTAAGACTTGGTTGTTCTACACAATTTAATCATTAATTTGAATATTCATGGATAAAATATGAGAAACGCTACCAATCCAACATGTTAAAGTGAATAAAATATAAAAGCAAGATTAATGATGCATACCTTGGGAAAAGGGTCTTAGCAACAATTAGTAGGCATTTAGCATAGAATTGGTAAGATTGAATGAGCAAAAGAGATGGTGAAAAAGGGACATTTATGGGTCCTAACAACCATCTGGTCTTAACCTGGGTGAGAAATACCTAATATCTCTTATAAAATTGCTAGACATTGTTATTTCATTTCAAGGAGGGAAAATCATCTTGTCTTAACCTGGGTGAGAAATACCAAATATCCCTCATAAAATTACAAGCCTCTTTGAAGCTTATGGAAACTATGGAAAATATCATGTGTTACAATTAGCTCTAGATAAACAATAAGGCTTATTAATGATATCAATATTGTTTTTTTTTCATATGTATGTTTCCCTTGAACAATGCAACCAAGGACAACCTCATGAAGAAACTTGATGAGGAAGACACATTTTGATATGCAAAACTGACTTCATTTCTAGAATTTGAAAGAAAATTGAAAGATTAAAAATAGGAAAAAAAAAGTGGGAATCAAGATAATTGAAAATCATATGATCAAAACCCAACCAAAGATACCTAAAAATCTTTGTTGGTTCTAACCAATTGTACAACAGTTTTAATCGATAAAATGCATATAATTTTGAAAAATTCCTATTCAATCATCATAACAAAAAATCCTCCCTCATTGCATTCCATTTTTTTAATTTCCACCACTCAATCCCTCAATTAACTTTGATAAAAAAAAATTAAACCAATTCAAACCAAATGGAATTTCAAAGTTCATAACCATTTAAACCCTGTAAAAATTAATTTGTCGCCATTTGGAGTTTTATTTACCACAACAATACATCACTTCTCAACATGGGAAGGACACAATGCTATCCCAAAACAAGACCTTTTTGCTAAAATATTTTATGTAAAAGTAATTATTGGTTTTTCATTCTTTGTTCATTGTTTGAAATGTTATTTGAATAATAACATCCCACATTTCTCTGATATAATGACATATCCCTATGATATGATTGCATTCCAATGGTACATTTCACCAATGGAATTACTATAGTGATGTGATTTGAATAACATCTCACATTTCTATGATGGGCATACTCCAATTCATATACCTATGATGGGAATGCATCCAACAATATATTTCACCAATGAAAATAATCCAGTGATGGGATTTGAATAACATCCCGCAATTTCTATGATGGGAGTACTGCAATGGCATGTCTCTATGGTGGGAATGCATCCAACAATATATTTCACCAATGAAAATACTCCAGTGATGGGATTTGAATAACATTCCACAATTTCTCTGACGGGATTACTGTAATGGGATTTTTCTATGATGGGATTGTTCCAAAAATACATTTCACCAATGAAATTGTAACAAAATGGGATTTGAATAACATCCCACATTTCTTTTATGGGAGTATTACAATGGCATATCCCTATGATAGGATTGCATTCCAATGGTACATTTCACCAACGGATGGAATTACTATAGTGATGGGATTTAAATAACATCTCACATTTCTTTGATAGGAGTACTTCAATTGCATATCCTTATGATGGATTCCATCCAAAAGTACATTTCACCAATGAAATTACTAGAGTGATGGTATTTGAATAATATCCCACATTTCTCTAATCAGAGTACTCAGTACTGCAATGGAATGTTCCTATGATGAGATTGTTGCATTCCAGTGGTACATTTCACCAATGGAATTACCACATTAATGGGATTTGAATAGCATCTCACATTCACATTTATCTAATGGGATCATTGTCATTTATCTAATGGGATCACTACCATGGAATGTCCCTATGATAGGATTACATTCCAACACTGCATTCACCAATGAAATTATTACAATGACATATACTTCTAAGATTTGAAAAACATCCCACATTTCTCTGATGGGATTACTGCAATGGCATATCCCTATGATGGGATTGCATTCCAACAATACATTTTCCAATGAAATTCCTATGGTGACATATCAATGGATTGCATTCCAACATAACAATACCATGCAACTCACAAAGGGACTTTCTTGGCGATATTACAAACGTAGATTAACGTAATCATATAGATCAACTACATAATGATTTCTATTTTTCTTTGAAAGCATGATACAATTATAACAACGTCATTGTCAACATAACATCAATGAAATCTTATAGTTTAGCAGAACATCAATCATTCTTTGTTCGAAATCAATATAGTCAAGCTACAACATTTAAATTATTATTGAAAAAAAAATATTCTCTTAGTATCCAAAGAAAGAGGATCCATAATTTTAATTCTCAATTATCAATACAATGTTAGGAACACAAGTTGCCATTGATCTCCAGTAAAAGACATCAAACAACATTAACGCATACATTTTTTAAACACTTTCTGATATTAAATAATTGTCAATACACAAGTTTCCAATATTGTCCAACATACCATAACAAAATATAATCATATACATTTATATAAAACACCCTCCATAATTCATCAAATAATAAATTCTTGACTAACAAGTCAGGACAATAGAAGTTTCCAATCATCTGTCAACATTCCAACATGATATATAAAACAACCATCATCCATCATCAGATATGTTCTAGACCTAACAACTTAAATATCTTCCTTCATGTTAAATGATTCAAGGGATTACACCCTAAGGAACCTATTTAACCTGAGGAATTGCATATGATTATTTTACAAGATTTCCTTGACATTTTCCAAATGTATTGGCAATAAGAATAATATGATTTTCCAGACACCACCCTCTTATACAAGGAAAACAATGTAAAACTAGAATTAGTACAATTTGATTGCACCAAATGCAAAGAATATTAAAGCCTTGAATATGGCATGAATTGAAAATATTGACTAGTTACCCCACCTACATCCTTGTACTGCTTCTGCACCATCTTTTTGAACTCTACACATCATTATATTAAGTGATCAAGGAATTACACTAAAACCTTTGAATAGTTGTATGTCAAAAGAAAGAACAAATTAATTCACAATCATTAATAACATTTATTTTAATATGAAGGGTTACATTCACTACCTTCTTGATTGTTCCATATTGTTGATGCATGGCTATTAAGAGGAGATTCATTATTTGGTTCTACACAAAACAACTGGATGAATTTGAAAAACAAAACAATTGGAATTGAAAAATTAAAAGTTTGATTAAGCAAAATTTCCTATATTACCTCCCAATAGGCTCTGAATAGACAAAAGGAAAATTCAAACCTAGTATGTAGAGGACCAATTATCCTGCAATCAATTTTCATAGGAATCAATTAACAAAAGTTAACAGATTGCACATGATACCACCAAGGATAATATTTCTTATACTTGGTACTTATAGGTGCTTTCCCCAAGTAGGTGTCACAACTAGCCACCAAGGCAAAAGACGAGAAGTAAAAAAACCTACCAGAAGAATGTCTAAAAAGATGTTTCCATATTGGTCAACATTAGGATGGAAGAAATCTGTCTCAAATTTCACTTGAGGCTTGAAGGGATAATCCACTGGAAAACGTAAAGAAAGCTTGTATGACAGAACTTTGTAAATAGTACCTTTTCCACCATTTATTGTGCCAACCCAAGAGAACATGTATTTGACTCTAGAAAAGTTGAAATTCTAGGATCACCACTCACCTAATGATTGAGAAAGGATTCGAAAATAAAAAATGCATTCTGGGAAATAAAATAAAAGCACCACCAAAATATATCAAGGCGACATGGAAATTAAAATGCACGTTGCATAGATATTAAAATAATAATACAACATTAAATAAAACCTGCATAAACAAGGTACTACGAAAACCAAAGAATAAAAAGGGCCTACAATTCAATTAGAGTGGTTCATATTTTCCTAGATTCCCCTCTAATCATTTCTCCCCATAAATGTCATAAAAAGTAATTGTGGGACAATCATAAAGAAATCATTGTAGAAAGTAAAACTTGTACCCTGATAACATAACACAATTTAAATACCCAATTCATAAAGGCTACTAAATTTGACTATTTAGGAAGAAGGAGCTAAGGAAGTATGATCATGTGATAATATTGAATCTGCTCCAGAATTTTACTTAGTGCCATTAAGGTTGTTGAAACTAAAAAATTCAGGAGTAGGTAGTTAAGGAAGTGTGCTAACGAGATAAGACTAAATCTGCTGAAAATTTTGCTTTCTTCTTTGATGTTAACCCTCTCTAAAACCAAACTAGCATCTATTAGAAGCCTCAGAGTAGGCAGTTAAGGATGTGTCCTATGATAAGATTGAATCTCCTCTATAAAAAATTTGGCAATCATCTCTGAAATGGAGTTGGTCTCTACTGCTAAAGGCCCGGGAGAAGCAAAATTACCACACAGGTTTCCCAACCAAACCACTCTTGTTCTATTTCAACTGACATTCATGAGAAAAGAGGGAAACCCCTCCATGGGGATTTCCTTTGAGGTCTTCTCAAATAAGACTCAAATTTTCAATAAATGTGACATGCAACATATAAAATCTACTATACAGAGGATTTTAGGAATATTTTTTCCATATCATGAACCTAACAGCCACGGGGGTGCACATTCTTCTTTAGCATTGGAAATTGCTACCATTTTATTTCAGAAAACATAGATAAATAAGGAACCCCCATGGAACCCACAACCAATAATGTAATCATGGGCACCATCTAAACTAGAGACAAGACACGATGACTAAAAAATGAACCAACAACAATTGGATTCTGAAAAAATCTGTAAAAGAGAGTGTGTGTACAGTAGATTTTGAACATGTGTGGATGCAACCCAACAATCGATGTGAATCTGTCTCTTTGATTGCCTTGACAATCGATCTCATATTATATCGGGGTTGGAGTAAGGGATCTTAGTGTATAACAGGGTAGTCGCTAACAGTAGAGGGAATTTTGTGTTTGAACGTGTTTTGTGGGTGAAATCATAGAGGCCAATAGGGTGTGGCGGTGGATTAACTCACGGGGCATTGGACAAGGTGGCGGGACCACCAGCGGATGGGAGGAAACAATTTTCATCTTGATGTTTCCCTAAACTCCAAGTGCAATCTAAGAGAATTCCTTCATTTTTTGCAATAACGTGAACATGTCTCCCCCTATTATGTGTTATACTATAGATTTTGTGTTGCATAGGTATGAGAGTGCCTTGAAAAATATTTCCACAAAAAGAGATGCTCATTTTTAGGAGTTCTTGCAACTCATGAAGAGAAATCCAAAGATTTTTTTCAAATTGATTCATAAACACACTTTTAAGACTTAGAATATGTTTATTTTAAGATAAGTGTATATAATTTCTATCGAGTAGAAAATAATGTCAATTGAGTCTAGCATGGTTGGTTGAGAGAAAAAAATGTTATCCTCTCCACCTTAGTTCAAATCTTCTTGTGACATGTTTTCTCTTCATAATTTGATTTTTGATTCGGCTCTTTGAGAGTCGATTGTTAATGGGGGCTAGCAAGGTACTGGTGATCTCATCCTCACGTATGGGCTCGAGGGTGGCATGAATTTTATTCCAAGGGAAAAATGTATACAATTTGAAAAAAAAGAAAAATATAGAATGCATACTTAAATACATGCCTTCAATAAGAGTTTCAACTTGTCATAAAACTCTAATTTAGACTCAGATGTATAAACCGTTGATTATGTTGGACTTTTGACATGAAATAAAACTAGGGGAACTCCTCTCCTATGATTCCATTCCTTAAAAAATTATTTATTTGATGATCTCTGAAACTAAGCTTTTGCTTATTATACCACAAATTGTCACACCAAATTGCATTTGTGAGATGGCCTAGTCCATTACCTAGCTTGGAAACCTAAATCCCATTTTCCTTCATTAGAATCATTTAAAAAAAAAGACTTTTGTTGCCATATTCTATTCATCCATGTGAAAATCACATATATATGTTATTTTCTAGTGTACAAATCACATGTACCCTCAATTTTGTGAAAAAATAAAAAAAATATTCCACATTTTTTAGCAGGGTTTTTAGTTTGTCTCCCTCGCAAACTTCCATTGGACCATACACAATGGAATATAACCATAACAACATCTTTAGGATGGGATATAATAACCTATGGGGGTATGGATGAGGAGAGAAAACCTTGGTGCAATATTATGTTGACGATTTTCTAGCTTCCCTATTCCTTGAACCTCTGAGTAGCATCCCTTGATCTGGAAACTTATTTTCCAACATTCTTCCCTCTCTCATATATGATCGTAGGGTGTGTTCCTATCCCTTATGGGTCATTCGAGGGAGAACCAATTTGTTGAGTTGATGCTTGAAGGGTTTGTTGAGCACTCAACACATCCTAAAATTCTATGTTCATTTTTTACGTTTTGGGTACCACTTGATCCTTTGCACTGTTGGTTTTGACTTCAGTATGAAACTGATACATGTGCTTATTTTTTATGTTTCATGTTTGAACTTTCTAAAGTTTTCTTGAACATACAACAAAGAATCATCTTAAACATTGAAGGGTCATTAACAAGCTACTTAAGGAATTGACGCACTAAAGCTTTCCCCAATGCGCTTAGGAATTCGGCATCGGTAAACGTTAAAGGTGATGAAAATCATTTGAGAAGTTTAAAATAGTTGACGACCAATCTTCAGCGGCGTCGACAGATGAAATTATTTCTTTTTATGATTGAACTTTGGAAGGGATATCGCCGAAGACCGACCCGTTCGGCTTCGGCAGGAAAATGAAAGGGTAAGCGCCACACAAAGAGAATATTGGTATCATCAACTGCCGACACCCGACGCGATTTCGGCGTCGGGGGGTTACAAAATAAACTACACATTAAATTTTACATATTAAACTACTGATCCCCGATGCCATCCAAGTATAGGTAGTCGCAATATCTTTTTTCCTTTAATTCTTTCGACGTGAGTAGAGCCCCTAAGTGCAATCCTTACCCACCATATGAATGCTAAATTTTATGTTCAAATACTTTAGGTAACCCCGGGTTAATAAGCCACGTCAACGTCAATCGATATCGGAAGTTTTAGAGAGAACATATCAACAAATTTACAATGCAATAATAACAATTATAAAATCCCATAATTTGTGCGGAAAAACTCAGATAAAGAACATAGTTAATTTACATCCAAAAGGGAAATAGATACATTCAATATGCTTCAAACTTTCATATAATTAAAAATTTTTCTATCTAAACTTGGGCCACATACAAATAGATATCATCGGCGTCTTTACTGACCGACCCAGTCGTAGTGAGAATACAAAACCCTTATGACAAAAGAGAATAAATGTTAAGCGTCACTTCGGGGAACGCAAAGCAAAGGCTCTCCCATTATACATCTCCTACGCACACACCCTCTCCCAGACTACTTCTCGGACCTTGTAGCATTTCCTTTTCCTCTTTTTTTGCCATCCTCTGTGCCTCACACAACTGCATAATTGTGTCTTGAGCTTCTCGAAGTTGTATCTGGAGCCAAACCGTGCTTACTCCATGACCTTGCGATGTTGATACCTCTTTGTTGTTCGCTTCCAACTAGCGTCGCAACTCTCTATTTTCTTGGTAGAGTTCAGCTATGGCAAGTTGGGCCTACTCTAACTACTGGATGGAACTCTTGATGGGAGGACCCAATGATTTCGCCCTCCCCTTTCGTCCCCCACTTCCTTTATTGGTAGTCCCCATAGACCTTGACCAGTTATTAAGCATCATAGACCCCTCAATGGCAAGATGTACACTTAGCTCAGTTGGGGGGCGGTCTTCCTTCTTTTTTCCCATGTCTTTCCTAGACCTCCCTCTTTTTTGTGGTGTCCGCTCCTGTGGGGGCACGGTCTCCAGCATAGCTCCTTCAGGCTTACTTCTCTCCACCCCAAGTTTCGCAAGAGGCACCGACACCCTCTCCAAACGAAAGCATGTACCTCTTGTCGAAGCTTCAAGGACACTAGAAGCCAATAAGAATGAATACCAGGCACGTTGGGGCTCGGACCTCGCACTTCGGATACCTCGCAAACCCCGTCCCTTATTAGGAGGGTATCCCATAATGCAACAACATGGTGGCTTGGATGTTCACAGGTGATAAAGGACCACTACACCGAGCTTTTCCTAAATAAACGCACACGATCAACATCACAAAGGTATAAACTTGACTTATGCATCGAATTCCCCACAGAATTCCTAGAATTTATAGCCAAACAAAGGAGTAAACCAGAGCGTGCCAAAAGAACACTCACATTTTGTGACGAGATTCCTTGAAGACTTAATGTGTCATAACTTCTCATCAAATGTAATCCAAAATGCATAAAGCGTCGTCGATCGAAGTTGTAGAGAATGTGCAGTACGATAATTCCAATCTCTTTAAACTCCCCAGCTTCCATTATTGACGAATTATAGTTGACACACTTGGTAATATGGATTCTGGAGGCATTTAATGAATTCCTTACTATGGTATCCGACCTTCTGGGAGAATACACATGCACATTCAACTCTGGCATCTTTTCCCAGCCCCAAAGGTCGAGTGGCTACTATGACGGTTCCAACGCTCATATCCGTCGTACTCGATTTTGCCACGCTATGGCGCGTTGATGTGACTCGTTTAAACTAAAGAGGAGAGACAATGTGGATAAAAGACATCACGAGTCATACAAAGGAGCAACTAGGATCACATAAGTATTAAATGATCGATACTAACAAGATCCATAGGTACGTAATGGTACATTATGTTTGTTGGTAACTTATATCATATTTCTTGATCACTAAACTATCTCAACCCCAATTGCAAGAAAGATTCCCCAATTACCAAAAAAAGATTGCTCTGTGATCTCGCCGATGAACCCAAAAGAAGCACTGAAGCAGAATAGATAGAGCGATAAAGGACGTCGGGCTCCCCAAGTTCGGCACCCCTGATAATTTCATTAACCTAAGCGACGTGGTCAAACCACATGTCGAACAAGATGCGCTATGGACCGAAGAGTTCGCAAAAATAGCCGATGCAAAGCCAGGGCAAGTGTGACAATTTGAAGAACATCTGATCAGAGCCTGAACCATGCTACAACAGTTGAAATTCAGTTTAGTAAAGTATCGGGCGCATGCAGTAGACATCAGGGGAATATATGCAGCCTCAATGGAACAACATAGATTTCCATTCGCCCAAACTTGTGAAGAATTGTTTGTCAGTTGGATTGAATACGAGAGAAGTCACCCTTTCCAAGAAGTATCTCAGGACGACTGTTAAAAACGTTGTTAGAAGATAACAACATGTGGCGGTTTTTGTTTTGTTTAAACTGCACTTGGACGTTATTTTTGTTAGGATATTAGAAACTTAGTAGTTAGTTAATATCTACTTGGTCTAATATGTCATTAGGTAAAAGTGTGTTTCTTTAGTATGCATTAGTATGAATTTGTAGTTAGGAAATTTGACAGTCACGATATGTTCCCGACATAGAGTGATCTGACGGTTCATACTCTCCTCGATCTTAACGGCCATTGATCGGTGTCTTAACACCTGATTGGTCCATTATCTCTATTTAAAGAGAATGGAGGGTCATTTTCCGATGATCGATTGTGAGAAACTCTCTTGTAAAATCTCTTTGTAATATTTTTCTTTGCATTAATAAACTGCTCCAAGTGGCTGCGTTGGTTGGGGCTGTGGATGTTTCCCCATAGGAGTTTTACCATGTGAAAACATCGGTGTGTTGATCTTTGATATGATACCATGTTCAAAAACACAGGTGTTCCAATAGAGAATGAACACCTTCAGTTAAAACTTTATGTTATAAATAAAGACACTGGCCAATTAGCAAAGGGTCGATGGTTGTTGTAAGAACTCTTTCTTTTTGGTTTTTAAGAATTATTTTGAGACTGCTATGAATTGAGAAGTCCTTTTGGACCAAAGACAAACTATTTTCATCAGATGCATGTGATTGGACTTGGAGAAGAACTACTTCCTATCATGTTTCATGAATGATGCAGTAATAAGTAAGAGCAATTAATTATGTTGTCAAGTTATCTGGTGCAATGTTTTGATGTTCTTTTCTTTAATGATGAAGATAAATCATTGTGTTATTATGTAATGCATGGTTATGGTAGATGAATTATTTTTCTTTCCATTATCTTATGACATATGTGCTTTATTTCTGATAGTTAGTTTCTCAGACAATAATTGGATGCTCACATGGTTAATGTATTAGTACTAGGCATGTGGTATAGAGTAATTGTCTGCATGTTGAGTAGTGGGTTATCCCAAGATTAACCTCTTCCCCAGTAGTTAAAACTTAATCGTGTTGTTTGTCAAGTTGGTTTATATTGGCTTAATACAGAATAAAACAGTCCTAACTGAAGGAAGAGCCTTCACAAGAAAACACAAAATCCCATTGATAAATTGGTTGGATCGCAAGATCTGGAGAACCACTCCATTTTAAATGCTACAGAGTCTAATTGGGCCTCGGTGGCGGGTTTGGTTCCTATTTTTGAGTCAAGGGATTTAGGACCCATCAACATAATTGGTGCTAGAAGGAGGGCCTGAGAATGAAAGGTTGAATATTTATTTTATCTATCATTTCAAATAGCCTATAGATTCGTAACAGCCCACATGCATGGCTATTCATTCATAGGAAATCCCACAAAAATTGAGTATTCCTGAAACATATAACTCACCCCAGCCCAAGGAAGAACATTTTCACCCTAAAATACACTACGCTCTTCCTCAGGAGGAAGTGAATCAATTCAGGAGAATCACCAGAACCTACGCCTGGTAGATCGGTGCGTTGTCCTTAGCTCCTATCCTCCATTGAAGAAAAAAACAAAGCAGACCAGTGGTTAGTACTCCCAATGAGGTTTTCGTACACTCCATAGAAGACTTAATAGATTTCGCAATTATCGAAATCCAAGAACCTCTTGATCTAATACTCGAAACGCCAGTCGGCGACATCTCCAAGCCAAACGACTTTTCGAAAAAAGAAGAGTTCAAATCGAAGATATGGAAGGTAATAATAACCATGAGGAAGAAAGAGAAATCCTACTTTAGAATAATCATCCCTGGTTGGTCGAAGACGTCATGGTCATCCCCAGATGAATACATAATCTTCCCTGGCATCCGGAGAAATTGCTTCCTATGTACGACCCCGAAACTTTGGGATTACCTGAAGATCATATCAAGAAGTTCATACCCATGATCAGACTTATGAACGTTTAACATGAAGATGTAGTCTACAGAATCTTCCCCTACACATTTGAAAATTCAACTTCCACGTGGTATTTCAACTTGCCAGTAGGATTGATAACCAGCTGGACCAAGTTCCAGAAATATTTTCTAGATAAATTTGCAGAGGAAACTACTATGGGAGTCTTGATGGTTGAGTTGTTCACAACCACCATGAGTCTGAAAGAGAGGATCAAAGACTTCAATCAAATATTCATGACCATCTTAAACAATTTCCAGCCCGTGGAAAAACCAACTCAAGGTTGCAAATTGAGGTTTATGCCAATGCGCTCCCAGCTTCTATTTCTATGTTTGTAAAAAGAGTCGCTAAGAAAAACTTGGTGGAAAACTTTGAGGAGGCCAAGACAATATAATTCCAGATGACAGGATGTAAAGAGGGTCAGGTCTCCTTAGTGAAAAAATAAATCCAACCCCCTCCCAGGAGAGGACTCCTTCTAACTAGACCTATGGGAAAACCGGTTGAACACAATCCCGATAAAGGTAATGGTGATATAGAAGATCTACAACAGATGGTTAAGAAATTATCAAACAAAATCATATACATGAAGAGAAATGCAGGGGAGGGAAACCAAGGCCAAAGGCCCTATAATAATTTCTTTAAAAGAAACCCTCATTTTAAAGAAATTGAACCTCCCCCTGCTAACTTAAATATCGATCTAGGGAATGTCGCATCTGATTCTTTCTGTACTTATCATAAGGAAAACAAGTCTGAAAGAGACTGCCCTCAATGGTTACATTCCATGAATTTGATGGCCAATCGGTTTTTAGACAAAGTCTCCCTGACCGAACAACCAAGAATTTCGGTTATGAATATGACTAACTAGGAAGAAGTCGACCCACCACGAGATACAACCATGTTGATATAGGATCCCGACCTGATCATGCCTTCTGACGATTTGTTTGAGTCTTGGGACCAACCCATGGAAGTTTCGGTAATATAAACACACAGTAAGGGCCCACTCGACTCCAAAGATACCGACACCGCCCGAGCCTCGCAAGGTAATTTAAATCCCGACCACCCGAAGACATCTTTTGCTCTCGGTAAAAATCCTATAAGCATCCATACCCAGGAATTGCCCAAACTAGATTACAATGTGGTCGAAGATTTGAAGAAGCTAAAGGCCAATATTTCAGTTATTGATATATGCAGGATCCCTCATAGAAAGACTTTCTGCTACAGGCCTTGAACTCTATAGAAAACCCGACGACGGGCAATTTCCCAGAAAGAAGTTTGACTCACACAGATCCGATGGGAAAACCAACTGTGAATACCTGTTCGGGAGATAGAAAGGAAAAACCTTTTGCTCCCCCGTTCCTCCTAACGTTTGAAATATTCAATAGGAACCTTCAAAACTGTCTGGTAGATTCTGGAGCATCCTCCAACGTCATGCCCTTGTCTGTTTGCAAGAAATTGAATGTCGTTCCTCTCAAGATTTATAAACATATCATACAACTAGATAGGTTCCAGGTCAAGGTCATAGGAGAACTCAAAGACGTGATGATCAAAATATCAACGCACCCCATGTTTGTGCAAGTGATTGACATTATTGTAGTAGATATCCCAAAGGCCTATGGGCTATTACTGAGTCAAGAATGGTCTGAAAATCTAAATAGATACTTCAGTACATAATTGGAACACCTTTGGCTACCACTAAATGTA
The DNA here is from genome assembly GCA_009831015.1 of Picea engelmannii. Classification (NCBI taxonomy): domain Eukaryota; kingdom Viridiplantae; phylum Streptophyta; class Pinopsida; order Pinales; family Pinaceae; genus Picea; species Picea engelmannii. Next base: position 1,147,471 of record ML780283.1, read on the forward strand.
TACAAGAACATGATCAGAATTGACAGGGAGAGATATCTAAAACATACGGTCACTGACTTAGAAACCCCTAACGAGCCCTCATCCACAGATTTCCCCATACTGGGAAATTATTCCTGTGAATCCTACTTCAGAAATTGCACCCCCTCCTATCTGATATTCCTCTTACCCAAAACTTTGAATTGATTTTCCAAGAGAAATCATCGATACCGACAGGATACACCCTTTTCTACCAAAACTTGACGCTAGAGCTTACGAAACAAGAGGTCGGGGAGAAACAAACTAATAAGGGAAACGAAAATGGAAATTCTCGTTCACAAATTTAGACCCTCTATTTTCATGGATCTAAATCTCAAGAAGGGTCTGGAGTAGGATGCATCCTCATCGATCCTATTGGTAAACGTCATTTCTTGTCCTGTAGGCTAGAATTTGAATGTACCAATAACATTGTCGAATATGAAGCTCTGGTACACGGAATAAGGAAAGCCATAGATTTGGATATCAAAGAATTGAAAGTTTTTGGGGACTCTGAAATTATAGTTAGACAAGTAAGAAATACTATAAATTGCAAATCTCCTCATCTGAATAACTATCAACATAAGGTGTATAGGTTAATAGAGCACTTTGAGGCTTTTAATATCACTGTGATCCCCATAACAAAGAATATTTGTGCTGACTCCTTGGCCACGACCGCTTCTAGGCTTTCGCCTTTAGAATATTATGAAGCCTCCTGATTCACTATGGAAATTCTCTACAAACCGTCGGTACCTAATAACATTTCCAATTGGAAAGTCTTCGAAGGAGATGAACAAATAATAAACTTCTTGACTAACCAAGACAATTCCAAAGATCTCGCTATTGACGATGAAGAATTCCAAGAGTTTTCTACAGAAACCGATCCTCGGACAGGATAACCTATGGATAAATCAAAGGGTCACACGATCCTGAAAGGGATAGCTTATCTAGAAAATATGTTTGATCTGAAAGAGCAATTTAAGGGACCCAAAAATGCTAAGATTGGTAGCTCTTGTTCCCTGCATGAAACTATAAACCTTGGAACCCCAGAGAGTCCAAAGAATGTGAATATGGGCAATACTCTATCTAAGGAAGAGAGGAAATCTTACCTCAAATTATTCAGACAATACCAGTATGTCCTCGCATGGTCCTATAGGGATTTGAAAACGTATGATACCCGCATCATTCAACACACCATCCCTTTAAAACCGGAAGTAAAACCTTTCCAACAAAATCTCTGAAAGTATCACCCATCCATGGAACCTCTTATGTATGAGGAATTAAAGAATCTTTTAGATGCCAAGATCATTTTTCATGTTAGGCATTCCTCTTGGGTAGAAAACCTTGTTCCAGTGAGGAAAAATTCAAGGGAAATCTGCCTATGCGTAGATTTTAGGAACCTCAACAGGGCTTCAGAAAAGAACAATTACCCAATTCCGTCGATGGAACAAATCCTGCAAACTGTGTATGGCTTGGAGTTCTTCTCTCTACTAGACGGTTTCTCAGGTTATAACCAAGTCCTTGTTTCAGAGGAAGATCATTTAAAAACCACTTTCCGAACCAGATGGGGAACCTTCACTTATAAGTGCATGCCTTTCGGGTTAATTAATGCAGGAGCAACCTTCCAAAGAGCCATGGATGTGGCTTTCCAGGGACTAATCAATAAATCCATGGTTGTGTATCTAGATGATGTAACAGTGTATTCAAAGAAAAGAGAAGAGCACATCCAACACTTAACTCAGATTTTTGAGAGATGTAGTAAATACGGTATATCCTTAAACCCTAAGAAAACTATCTTTTTTGTCGAGGAAGGTAAGTTGTTAGGTCACATTATATATCAAGCAGGGATTCACATAGACCCGAAAAGGATTAAAGCCATAGCTCAACTTCCCTTACCCCATAACAAGGAAGTTATGCAGTCCTTTTTTCGGGAAAATCAATTTTGTGAGGAAGTTCACTCCCGACTTCGTAGAAATCATCAAACCCTTACAAAAGATGATTCACAAAGATGCCAAATTTAAGTGGGATGATGAGAGAAAAGACACCTTCAACAATATCAAGGCTGCCATTTCCAAGGCCCCGGTGTCGCGAAGTCCCGATTTCAATAGAGACTTTTTCCTTTATACTTTCGCCTTCGATCAATCACTAGTTGCAGTCTTGACTCGGAAGGATGATGGCAACAACGAAGCCTCGGTGTCATTTATGAGTACTAATATTAAAGGAGCTGAGCTCAATTATCCTGCTGTAGACAAACAGGCCTATGCAGTTTATAAGGCAGTAAAACATTTCAGGTCTTACATCCTCAAGAATCACACTAAAGTAATTGTGTTGCACCCTACAGTCCAATCCTTGTTTACCCGGCAAGAAATAAGAGGGAATTGTATGGTGGTAGTCCAATAATTCGATCTAGATATAAAACCGGCAAAACTGGCAAAAGGGCAAGGGTTTTGCAAGCTTGAAACCGAAGCCCAAGATCAAGTGAATGAATATCTCAGATGGGAGAACGAGATGGCACTATGGTGTGGTGAAGTAGCATACATCTTCCCAGGACAAGACTCTTGGTATAAATATTTAACTTATCTTCTACATCACGAGACTTGTCCCGAAAACCTCAATCCTAGAGAAAGGAGAGCCCTGAGATTAAAATTTGCACAATATCGTCTTATAAATTTGGTGCTCTTCCAGATAAATTACGATGGGGTAGTATTAAGATGTCTCGAATGAGGAGACACAGATAAAGTCCTAAATGAACTCCATGATGGCTCCGCCATGAGACATTTTGCAGGAAACACTATTGCTCATAAGATTCTAAGAGCCGACTATTATTGGCCCACCTTGTTCAAAGACGCTCATATGTACGCTAGAAAATGTAAGACTTATCAAATAAGCACTGGAAAGAAGAAAAGAGTAGTGGTCCCACTCCAACCTGTTACTGTCTCTCGGCCTTTCGAGCAATGGGGTTTGGATATCATAGGAGAAATCACACCTAGGTCCTCAAAACTGCACAAGTACATTCTTGCTGCCATCGACTATTTCACGAAATGGGTAGAGGCCATCCCTCTGACTCATGTAAACGAGAAGGTAGTGATCCAATTCATAGAACAACAACTGATCACAAGGTTCAGTGTCCCTTCTATTCTATTCGTTGATAACACAACTTAATTCTCTTCAACCTTATTGACAGATTTTTCTCTGGACAAAGGAATCATAATCAAGTACTCTGTAAATTACTATCCCTAGGGAAAAGGTGTGGCTGAATCGACTAATAAAAACCTGGTAAGGATATTAAAGAAGACGGTTACATATAACCAAAGAAATTGGCATAATCTAATTTATAATGCTCTCTGGGATGATAGGGTCACACCCAAAGAAGCTATAGGAAATTCCCCATACTTTTTGGTCTACGGGCAAGAATCCATCCTCCCAAATGGGCTCTATCTTCCGTCTCTTCAGTTGGCCCAAGATTCCAACGAAGAACCCTCATCAGCCATGCAACAACGGATTAACACTCTTCTCATGATGGAAGAAGAGAGAGAAAAGGCTAAGTCAAAATTCCTAGCTCACCAACAAATAGTGAAAAGATGGTTCGATAAGCATAAGGCTAAAGAAAAGAATTTTGAATTAGGAGACTTAGTCCTGAAGTGGGATAGAGCAAATGAAACTAAAGGGAAACATTCTAAGTTTCAGAGTCTATGGCTTGGACCTTTCCAAATAGCTTAGAAAATCGGGGCAGGTACTTATTGATTACAGAGTCCAAGGGGAGAACTTGATGCCCTCCCAGTAAATGTCCAAGCCCTAAAAAAATACTTCCAGTAAGTTAAAAAAAAATAATAATAATAATAAATAAAAAAATTGTGTGTTTTATGTTCTTTGTTGAATGTATTCATGATTGCGCAAGTACGCCTTTTGTTGTTTCTTTTTCTTCCTAGCGTTCTTTTATTTTGAAGGTATGTCTGGTAAAACGATGGTTGGTCTTAAGGTCGCACAATGTAGCAAACCCTGTTCCTAACTCACTGCTCACTCACAAACACTAGAAACACTGGAAAACTTGTGGTTACTTTGAGGAATCCTTTATCCAACCAGAGCAAATGAAATACTTCAGAGAAATTTCAGAAATGTCTACATTGTGGTTCGGTTAAACCTCAAGGGAAAAAAGGAAATCCAGACTGGACTACATGAACCCACAAGACGAAGCTATCGAAGCATCCACCTTAACTCTCTCACCTAGCAAATAAACATACATCCTTCTCTCCTACTCACTCAGTGCATCATGCCGAAATGAAATTGATATTGTCAAAAGAGTGAACAGTGGGAGAGGGTATGAAGATATCTTTGTTGGGATTATGGATTCTCACTGCCAGTGGAGCAAGGTCTGTGATGTCGGGGTGACTCCGTCGGGGCTATGGACGCTTGCTGGCAATGGAGCGACACCAAAGTAGGTGAGTAGAGGTAATTAAAGGGCTCACACCGGTGAATACTTTGCTAAACTTTGTTAAAAAAAAAGGGGAATGAGTAAGGGTCAAAGGAAACGAAGGAGGAACGAGGTTAAAACCCCACAGATAGACCCGAAAGCATCAACCGAAAGACATCAGATGCAAAGGTTAAGAAGTTTCAATTTAATATTAGTTGATATTCTCCATCAGTTTTCGTATCAACCGAGCCTTGAAGGAGGAACAGAGATTCTGCGTTCGCCTAGTGAATCTCCATTTATTGAGCACTCAACACACCCTAAAATCCTATGTTCATTTTTTACTTTTTGGGTACCACTTGATCCTTTGCACTGTTGGTTTTGACTTCAGTATGAAACTGATACCTGCGCTTATTTTTTATGTTTCATGTTTGAAATTTCTAAAGTTTTCCTGAACATACAACAAAGAATCATCTTAAACATTGAAGGGTCCTTAACAAGCTACTTAAGGAATCAACAACCTAAATCTTTCCCCAACGCGCTTAGGAATTCGGCATTGGTAAACGTTAAAGGCGATGAAAATCATTTGAGAAGTTTAAAATAGTCGAACATCGATCTTCATCAACGTCGATAGATGAAAGTATTTCTTTTTACGATTGAACTTTGACAGGGGTATTACCGAAGACTGAACCATTCGACTTCAGCAGGAAAATGAAAGGGTAAGCGTCACACAAAGAGAAGAGTGGTATCACCGAATGTCGACACCCGACGCGATTTCGACATCGGGGGGTTACAAAATAAAATACACATTAAATTTTACATTTTAAACTACTGATCCCTGACGCCACCCAAGTATAGGTAGTCGCAATATATTTTTTCCTTTAATTCTTTCGATGTGAGTAGAGCCCCTAAGTGCAATCCTTACCCACCATCTAAATGCTAAATTTTATGTTCAAATACTTTAGGTAACCTCGGGTTAATAAGCCACATCAACGTCAATCGATATCGAAAGTTTTAGAGAGAGCATATCAACAAATTTACAATGCAATAATAAAAATTATAAAATCCCATAATTTGCGTTGAAAAATTTAGGTAAAGAACACAGTTAATTTACATCCAAAAGGGAATGGGATACATTCAAGATGCTTCAAACTTTCATATAATTAAAAAGTTTTCCCACTAAACTTGGGTCACATACAAATAGATATCGTCGACATCTTTACTGACCGACCCAGTCGCAGTGAGAATACAAAACCCTTACGACAAAAGAGAAGAAATGTTAAGTGTCACTTCGAGGAACACAAAGCAAAGGCTCTCCCATTATGCATCTCCTATGTGCGCACCCTCTCCCAGACTACTTCTTTCACCTTGTAACGTTTCCTTTTCCTCTTTCGCTTCCATCCTTTGCACCTCACGCAATTGCACAATTGTGTCTTGAGCTTCTCGAAGATGTCTCTGGAGCCAAACCATTCTTCCTTCGCAACCCTGCGATGTCGATACCTCCTGGTTCTTCATCGCCAACTGGCGCTGCAACTCTCTATTTTCTTGGTAGAGTTCAGCTATGGCAAGTTGGTCTTGCTCTAACAGTTGTTGGAACTCTTGACAGGAGGAGCCAGTGCTTTCTCCCTCCCCTTTCATCCCCCACTTCCTTTACTGGTAGTCCCCATAGGTCCCGACCAATTAGTAAGCATCATAAACCCCTCAACGGCGGGATGTACACTCAGCTCAGTTGGGGGGTGGTCTTCCTCCTTTTTTCCCATGTCTTTCCTAGGCCTCCCTCTTCTCTGTGGTGTCTACTCTTGTGGGGGCGCGGTCTCTAGCATACTTCCTTCATGAGTACTTCTCTCCACATCAACTTTTTCTAGAGGCACCGACACCCTCTCTGAACGAAAGCTTGTACCTCTTATCGAAGCTTCAAGGACACTGGAAGCCAATAAGAATGAATCCCAGGCATGTTGGGGCTCATACTTGGCACTCCCACTACCTCGCAAACCCCGTCAATTGTTAGGAGGGGATCCCATAATGAAACAACGTGGTGGCTTGGACATTCACAGGTGATAAAGGACCACTACACCGAGTTTCGCCTGAAAAAACACACAAGATCAATGTCACAGAGGTATAAACTCGACTTATGCGTGGAATTCCCCACATTATTCCTAGAATTTATAGCCAAATAAAGGACCAAACCAGAGCATGCCAAAAGAACAATCACGCTTCTTGACAAGATTCCTTGAATACTTAATGCATCACAGCTGCTCGTCGGATTTAATCCAGAACGCATAAAGCATCGTCGATCAGAGTTGCAAAGAATGTGCAGTACGATCATTCCAATCTCTTTAAACTCCCCAGCTTCCATTATTGACGAATGATAGTTGACACACTTGGTAATCTAGATTCTGGAGGCATTTAATGACTTCCTTACTACGGTATCCGACCTTCTAGGAGCATACATGTGCACATTCAACTCTGGCGTCTTTTCCCGACCCCAAAGGTCGAGTGGCTATTATGACAGTTCTGACGCTCATATCCATCGTACTCGATTTTTCCACGCTATGGCGCACTGATGCGACTTGTTTAAACTAAAGAGGACCGGCATCTTGGATAAAAGACATCACAGGTCATACGAAGGAGAAACTGGGATCACGTAAGTATTTAACGATCGAGACCAACGAGCTCCATAGGTACATATCGATCCATTATGTTTGTTGGTACCTTATATCATATTTCTTGATCACTAAACTATCTCAACCTCGATTGCAGGAAAGATTCCCCGATTATCGAACAAAGCTTGCTCTTTGATCTCGTCAATGAACCCAAAAGAAGCACCGAAGAAGAATCGATAGAGCGATAAAGGACGTCGGGCTCCCCGATCTTGACACCCCCGATAATTTCATTAACCTAAGTAACGTGGTCAAACTACATGCCGAACAAGATGCGTTATGGACCGAAGATTTCGCAAAATAGTCAATGCAAAGTCAGGGCAAGTGCGACAATTTGCAAAACATCCGATCAGATCCCGAACCATGCTATAGCAGTTGAACTTCAGTTAAGTAAAGTACCATGCGCATGCAGTAGACATCAGGGGAATATATGTGGCCCCGATGGAACAACAAATATTTCCATGGGCCCAAACTCATGAAGACTTGTTTGTCAGTTGGACTAAATACGAGAGAAGTCACCCTTTCCAAGAAGTATCTCGGGACGACTGTTAAAGAAGCTATTAGAATATAATTCCATGTGGCGATTTTTTTTTTGTTTAAACTGCACTTAGCTGTTAGTTTCAGTTATAAATTTATGTTATAAATAAAGACATCGACCAATTAGAAAAGGGTCGATGGTTGTTGTAAGAACTCTTTCTTTTTTATTGTTAAGAATTATTTTGAGACTGCTATGAATTGAGAAGTCCTTCTAGACCAAAGATAAACTATTTTCATCAAATGCATATGATTGGACTTGGAGAAGAACTATTTCCTATCATGTTTCATGAATGATGCATTAATGAGTAAGAGCAATTAATTATGTTGTCAAGTTATCTGGTATAATGTTTTGATGTTCTTTACTTTAATGATGAAGATAAATCGTTGTGTTATTATGTAATGCATGGTTATGGTAGATGAATTATTTTTCTTTCCATTATCTTATTACATATGTGCTTTCTTTCTGATAGTTAGTTTCTTAGAGAGTAATTGGATGCACACATGGTTAATGTATTGGTACTAGGCATGTGGTATAGAGTAATTGTTTGCATGTTGAGTAGCGGGTTATGTCAAGCTTAACCTCTTACCCAATAGTTAAAAATTAATCATGTTGTTTGTCAATTTGGTTTATACTGGCTTGCATCTCTCATATCAGCCCCACCCAAGAGAAAATACAGAAGAAAACAGTCCTAACTGAAGGAAGAGCCTTCACAAGAAAACACAAAATCCCATCGATAAATTGGTCGGATCGCAAGATCTGGAGAACCATTCCATTTTAAACGCTCGAGAGTCTAATTGGGCCTCGGTGGTGGGTTTGGTTCCTATTGTTGAGTCAAGGGATTTAGGACCCATCAACAGGGTCCAATGGAGGAACCCGTGCAGTTGGCTTCAAGATAATGCCGACGATTAGAGTTAGGTTGCAACTACCTAATTATATTGTTTCAATAAAAGAGTTCTCTTTCCCTTCATATATGTGTAATTTTGTTCAATCTATTTATATATGTTAACTTGATTTACATATTTGAATTTGGACATTGCATGAATAAGTTGATTTCATAACTACTTTGTTGTAGTATAGACTTGATATTCTTTTGTAGGTTGGTGCTAGCAGAGATCAAGCGTCAGTCAAAGGTCGAGAGCAAAGAACTACAATGAACGTTTGGATACAAGGTGTGAGGTCTTATATTCTCTCTTCCAAGTAGTTATTTTATTATAATTTTGCTTGTGGGAGGGTAGGTTATGTGTTTTAAGTACAGTTAGGCTCTGTTGTAACACAGACCCAAGGTCACAGGATAAAAATATCATAACAAGAATGGTGACCATACTGGGGAGGATTTATCCTAGTTTGGGTCGGTCTTAGTGTTCACGTGTTTTCTTGATTTATGCAGTTCTCTTTTTTTCTGGGATTTCTCTCGAAGCAATTCCCATCTCATAAACTTTCCCCAAGTTTTTGGAAGCTTCCCCTTGGATTTGGAATCTCTTTATTTGAGTTTTGTTGAACCATATGCACTTTGGCTTTACTTGAATTGCGTATATACATGGTTTTCCTTGGTTCAAATAACATATATACGTCATTCACTGTGTATATAGTCATGTATCTTTATGAGAACTTGGTTTTTAGGCCATTCTCTGAGTCTTGGGAATATCTAAGTTGGATGTTTAGTATGTTTTGAGCCTTCTTTGTTTTCTTTTGTCTTTGATTACTGTGTAAGTCTCTGAAAACTTGGAAATCATGCTAAAAAGTTCTTTCTTTTTATTAGGTTAGTCTTTTTATTATAAGGTTCTTTAGGTGGGTCGAAAGGTTAGTTTTGTGTGGCTGGTTTTAGTTTCCAGTTGATCGATGTATTCCAATAATTATAGATTTTTTTTATTTCTTCCTATTTACCTTCTTTCCTTTGTTCATAAAGGGAAAAGATAAAACTTGCATCGTAGTCGCATTTCATTTCTTTTTAGTAATAGAAAAGAAAAAATAACTTGGTTGTTGGTCATTCTTCTCTTGTTCCCTTGCCTTTGAACTTTTCAAGAAAATAACTTTCTTACTAGCACTCAGGTCTTTATGAATTTTGTTTTCTTTGATAGTTATTGGTTTCGGTTACAGAAGCCTTTTATAAAAGAAAAGAAATCTCATCTCCAAATCTCTTTCTCACTCTATTTTGCATTGCCATTCAAAGAGCATTTTAGGCTTTCTTTGCAAAGTGATTTGAGGTATTGCATACAATAAAAAACACATTTTTTTCATTTTTGAAAAGAGAATAAAAGAAAGAGTTTGTTTTTCATTGATTTGAAGCATTGTTACACTAATTTTTCAGTGAAGAAACTACATATTGCATTTGTGTTCTTAAGTATTTTTATGTTGAGTCCATCAAAACACCATCTAATTTCATCCACAACATTTTTGAGTAAAGAATTGATTCCAATCCACTAACATTCCATCCACCTCGACCCCATTCACATTATATGGTGGGTTTGGGAGTAATCCTTTCTCCACGTCTGCAGTGTTGGCAGGTAGAAATCTCTTCCAAGCCCAGTGGAATCCCATGCAAGGGTATTTCCCTTCTCAAGGGATGTCGATGAGGGGAAACCCATTTCCTGAATAGTGGAACCCAATGCATGGAGGTCTTCACTCACAAGGAGGGTCTGCATGGGGAAACATTGATTTTCATTTTGGCAATAATATAGGTGGGAGTTTTCTTCCATTTAACTAGAACCAAGTTTTCACCAAAGGTTCTAGGTCATCCAAAAACTCGTCCTGGAAATCCTGTGCCAATTTTAATATAGGACCTTCTTTTCAAGCTACCAATCAATTGGTATTGTAGCTTAGACTACCCTTTTTGGAAACTCTTCATTTTCCATATTTGTCAAATTTGATGAATGGTCCGATTCGTCATTACTCGATTTGGCCTTGGGTCCCCACCAAACTAGCTTCTGATATACCAAATTTCGAAGGAAATAATGGTGAATATCCGCAGGATCATGTAAAAATGTTTCACTTGTGGTGCTCGTCTAATTTGTTGAATAATGACTTAATCTGGTTACAATTGTTCAAATGCACCCTCACTAGGGGTGCCACTAAATGGTATATAGAATTGAAGAGGTCGAAGTACACAACATTTGGTGATCTAGACATGTTCTTTTTCAATCACTTCCAACTCCTTGTCTAGTATGATGTTGGTACAAAACTTTTAGAAAACTTTGAACAAGATAAATCTACCCACATTTCTGACCATATTCAATAATAGAGGAGATGTAAGAGATTGATAAAAGTCATGGTCCCGTCAGAATTTATCTTAGAATGGTTCTTGAAGTCATTACTTCCTTCTATCTCTAAGGATGTTGGAACTTTAGTGGTCGTTACAGAAGAAAAAGCAATGTTTCGAGCACAACAATTGGAGTTAACTTACTACGAATGAAGTATGCTCTATGATATCATACCCAACACAGCGCAGTAAACTCTTGACTTGTCAAAACCAAAATCAGGACCACATGTCGATGGTATTGTCGGTTCCTCACAAAGAAAAGTCGTAGATTTGATATCTAACTAGATGTAGCAGTAGTTTATTCAGAAAATTTTCGTTGTTCTGGCCTCTGGATCGACCACCCCTACCACCTAGTCCTTGGATGTACACACTATGCAATCAAAGACTCAAAAAGGGTACTCAACAACCCAAAGAGAAAAATAAAGACAAGGGAATTGTGCCCTATTAGAGATGGGCACAATTAATCACCTTTTAATCTAAAATTCTAATTTGATGGCTAACAATTGAAGATGTTGGCATATTCTTAGTCGTCCTCCCAAATCAATGAATGTGATTTACTCTTCATAACTTCCTTGTATTTTTTAATGCATCCATTAACCTGTTTACTTTTTAACATTTACCTAATCATATTAAGAAATTACTGTAGCACTATAAGATTTCCACATTTAAATGATTTCTTCAACTATCCATGTGTTTCATTCTCTACCCCAAATTTCCTCAATTGTCTGCCCGTTTCATATTGGATAGCCGACCCACCTATCGTATTGGATCAACGTTTCATTTTCTGCATGAGCTGGAGCATCGAGTGTTTCATCCCCCAACCTCTGTGTCTTCATCAAAGAGGCTCTAGCGAAGGTTCTGGTGCATTACTATCCTTTTGCCAGAAGAGTGAGAGTTGAAGATAACGGTAAGCTCGTTGTGGACTGCACTGGTGAAGGGGTTCTTTTCGTAGAAGCTGACGTCGATATTTCATTGGAAGACTTTGGAGATCTGTATCCACCTATTCCTTGTGGAGATGAATTTATCTATAATGTTTCGAGATCGGAAAACATCAAAGACTCTCCACTTCTTCTGATTCAGGTTTGCAATCCTCACAAATAAGATGATAATTTGTAGAGGCGATCATCCCACAACTCAGATAGTTTAAAAAGCTAGATTGTCGTAAATGTTAATTGTAAGTAGTTTAATTCCTTGGATTTCTTTAAACAGCAACATATTTGTGCAAAAATCGCCCAACACATTAGGCTTTACAGTAAAGGGTAGAGCTAATCTGATAGAATTTTTGTCACCGTATGAATCTACAGGTAACACGTCTAAGATGTGGAGGCTTCATATTGGGTTTGCGCTCCAATCACTGCATGAATTATGGCGTAGGAATCACCCAATTTCTGAAGGCTCTTGGTGAAATGGCCAGAGGAGCAGCAAGCCCTGCGGTTCCACCAGTTTGGAACAGAGAAATCCTCCAACCCAAAGTGAAGCCTACAATGAAATTCCCCCACGATGAATATGACGAAGCGATAGCGCAAGATGACTATCAGGAAATGATGGCATCTCCTGAGGAAATGAACGTGAAATGCCTCTTCTTTGGATCCAGAGAAATTGAAGCTTTAAAACGACAAATAGAAAGCAGCGACAAATGCACCACATTCTTAGAGTTATCTTCCTTCTTGTGGCGATCGATAACAAAGGCTATGAGTCTTCCAGCCTATCAAGAGTCGATATTATTTTTTCCTATGAACAAGAAACAGAGCTGGTGACTCATGATGGTAGTTTCACCAAAATCCAATTTATGGTAGATTCAATATGAAATGTATACATTTTTTCTGGTTATATTACATTAAATGCAGCATCCTAAATGAAATGCAAATGTAACAACACTTAAATGAGATGCATTGCTTTTGAATATTCCTTTGCATGCATAACTATTCATCTCTTCAATTCTAAAATGGTTTTTTGTTTCATGTCTAACCGCCAAAATAAGGATAACATTACTAATTTTATTATATTAAGTTTAATCATTGTTTTGAATTTAGGGTTACAATTAGAGTTTTCTTCCACTATTAGGGTTACAGGTAAAGTTTTTACTATTTTAGCATATAAAGTTTACAGTTAAGTTTTAAAATTATATTTACTGTTTTCAGAATCTTCCTTTAACTATTATAGCCTTTCAACATTTTTCAGTCATAAATTATGTGACTGTGCTAATTTCCTTTCAATGGCTTCATTGGCCTCACTCTCTATCCTTAGAAGCCATTGAATAGATGAGACAAAGACAAATCTCCTCTCCGTTCAAAAACGAAGGAAAATTTTCAAAATTGGTAAAAAAGCTTGTAAATCCAAAAAGCACTCTCATGCCTTTTTCTTTTCTGCGTAGTCTATGCGTTGTATGTTTTTAGCTTTCTGATGATTGGACCTTACCTCGACCATCCCTCATCTCCTTCTGGTTGTTTCCTCCATTTCCTCCCATCGGTTGGTGGTCCCCTCACCTGGTCATCTGATGCCATGTTGGTAGCGTGCGTGCAGGGGTGACCGCGCCACCCTATTCGCAGAACACGTTTGAACATGTTTTGCTGGCGAAATCGTAGAGGCCACTAGGGTGTCGCGGTGGAAAACGAGAGGAGACGACAATGGTGGATGGTGGCGATCATTGTCGGAGATGGGACCTGAAGTTTTAATTTCTTGTGCCTCCTCCTACATCTATCTTCAATCTCAAGTTTTAGTTTGTTGCTCATGATTTCACTTTTCGAGGTTCAATGAATTGTTTGGCTATCAGATGTCATTTTAGTTATTATGAAATTTGTAAATATGGATATTTGAGATTAGTTGGAAGGCCGTGTCTATGATATTGTAAATGTTGATATCGAGAATTTTATTAAAATAAGGTTTTAATAAGATATCCTCATACATCTCACTTGGCTATATTGATATTCTTAGGCTTGTGATCATGAGAGAAATCTTAATGGTAGTCTTTGCTGCAAATTTTATGACATAATGTGCAACATTCATTTAACTCGAGAATGATGATATTGCTTCATGCACATCAAAAGAAGGACTAAGTATGGAAAATAAAAAATTGTATAAAGAAAAATGGTTAAATTTGAAGGGAGGCTTTTGTCACATTTCCCTTGGATGCACACTATTCTTGTTTATGATTGTGGAAAATTGAGGGTCTTGATATTTGGATTTGATGATGACAAATTGCGGGTGAAATTGAATGGTTGAATAATTTGTAGTACATATACTAGTTTTCCACTTGATGTGAGTGTTGCGTGCAATATAAAAAGGGTGGTAAGTCAATTTATTTATACCAAAAGGAAGGACCTACTCTCTATGGAAATCATGAATGAAATATTCCATGGAAATGGACCTTACGAGTCAATGTGAAATTGATAGTCCCCAATGGAATTTGGGAAAGAGAGAGTCATTAGTAGATTTTTGCAATAAGTGTGGGTGAGAATAAAATTATTAGGAAAAGAAATCATGATGGGTTATCAAGGAATGGGAAAGGTAGGAAAAGTTAATTGGTATCATTGACTCATGTGAACTTGTTGTAGTAATCTTAAAATAGATCGTAGGAACTAGAAACTATTTACCACAAAAAATGGTTATTCTAGCCAGCCCTAGAGCTTTGCTAGACATGAGTTCCAAAGATGCAATTTCTTTTTCAGAGAACATCTAGTATAAATCACAATGTATTGGTTGATCATTGTGGTGGATAATCTTTTGTTGAAATATCCTCTAAATTTGTTCATCGAATAAACAACTTAAGTCATATATATAATTTGTGTGTACTTTAAATCAAAAAATGTTTATGAACATATTATAGAAAAATATTTTGTTTTCTTTTGTTTCCATGTGACCAAGACAACAAAAAAAATAGTGTGGTTCTCAAATTATATTGTGAAACACATATTCTTCCATAGAACATGGCAATCAAACTACAATTAAGAGGCTTACACAAGGAAAAATAGTAAGGTATGGAATTTTCTATAAGAAGCAGTAAGGTAGTTGAATGAGAGGTTTCAAAAATCCCCACAAAGGAATTGTGCATTTGTGCACATTACCTTGTAATGATCCCTAAGTTGTCTGGCTTAATCGGTGCAGATTTGAACCCTGTTGTCCACATAATTTTTTTTACATGTTTTTTCAGAATCCAACAGGTGTCATTTTTTTTGTCTTCGTATCCTGTCTCTTCACTTCGAATTAAAATTTGAAATCAATAAATGTGATGTGGTGGTCCAAAATGGTGAATCGTTGAAATGAAGAACCAAGGTCAGATTGTCAAATAACACACTATAGGCATAAGTTCAAATGAGGATGGCCAAGAACCTGCAAAGGAAGGCTACGGGGTTGCAAGGTACAAATGTAGATGCATAGATGTGGATGTGAAAGATTGCAGACCCACATCAAAGTTTTTCAAAGTTGCAAAGGTTGAGAGTAGACCACACAGGTCTGCTGTAATTTTGTAAATGATCCATTCATGAAAAAGGGGATTATGAACCCATAGGAGTTCTGTGAAAATGATGAGTGTCCTATAGGTGCAATGAAAAACAAGCGAGTGGTGTGAAGATTTGAGGTGTGGATAATTAAGGGTGTCGAAAAGCCATGGGAAACGCAAAAAGGGAAAACCCAGAACATTGGGAATTGGCCAAGTATGGAACATAGAATAACTCGCATTGGAATTTTTAAGGACTGCAGGGATGGAGAAAGCGTTAGAAAGTTGAAAATATATCAGGCAAAAAAATGACCAGCTATTGCAGCAGCAACAAGGATTCAAATCTGACCATTCACAATAGTGCACGGAACGATCTCCAGGTGCTCCTACAAAAGTGTTGATAACATATTCAAGTGGGAAACCAAAGATGACCAGGTGAAAATTGATCTTGTTGATTTCTGATCTGCAATCTAAAAATCTAAAGGCGAATTATGGTGCCAACAACCACAATAAATCAAAGAAATCAATCACCCACTGAAACCATAGTGATCAAATGTAAATATGTAAAAGGCCCGGTAGGAAAAGATAAAGAGATTAAGCAGAAAGTGGGACTTGGAGAGGCCTTAGACTTACAATTTATAAGGACCCGAACACCATACTCTATAGGGATTGTTGAGAAACAAATCACAACCCTTGTGTTGTAATCTATTGTACTTTGTATTTTAGTTTTTTAATTATGGAATGGGTCTTATGTTTTCACAACTAAAAACATCACCAAAAACTTAGTTTTGTTTCTCGTGCTTGATGTGTGTGTGAATATCTCTACTTCACTGCAAAATTGGTATCAAAGCATAATTGTTTGGTATCAACGTTGAAAAGAAATCAGAACTGATTCCTTTGAGAGCTCAAGAGTTTGAATTGATTTGTTGCAATAATTTCAACAACTATATGGGTTTGATTTTATAGTGAAATAGTTATGATGTTTTGCCTTTGTGGGTTGTTGTTTGCTTGTTATCTTACAAAATCATGTTATAAGGTATTCTAGAATGCTTACTTCCATATGCATGGGACATTTTCTTACAAAGAAACCAACTTTGGACACTAAAGAACTAATTTGTGCACTTTAACATAGATATGTTTGATAACATACAATAATGAAAAATCGTTACATTTTACACTAAATTGAAGTGAAGTGAAATATTTATGATGGTTTTCCTTTGTGGGTTGTTATTTTCTTTCTTACAAAATGATGTTCTAAGGATATTCCAAAATGCTTACTTCCATATGCATTGGAGATTTTCTTACAAAGAATGAACCAACTTCTGAACTGAATAATTAATTTCTACATTCTAGCATAGATACTTTTGATAACATACAAGAATAAAAATCCATTGCATCTATACTAATTGTTTTCTTGAAACAACCATAAAAGTCCAAAGGACCCTAAAATGATTTTTTCTCTTTTGTTTTCTAATGTACATTAGACATTAAACATAAAGTTTGAAAGATAATACGAATCATGAAAAATGTAATCATAGTTAACATCATGTATTAACGTTGAATAATGTGAAAGGTGACATAAAAAAATAGAATAATGTGAAAGGAAGTTTGATTCAAAGAATTTGGATAAGGAATATGCCCCAAAAATACATTGTCATTTCATTTCAAGCAGAGAAAACATCTAGTCTTAACCTGGGTGAGAAATACCTAATATCTCTTATAAAATTGCTAGAAATTATTATTTCATTTCAAGGAGGGAAAACCATCTTGTCTTAACCTGGGTGAGAAATACCAAATATCCCTTATAAAATTACAGGCCTCTTTGAATCTTATGGAAACTATGGAAAATATCATGCGTTACAATTAACTCGAGATAAACAATACGGATTATTAATGATATTAATATTGATTTTTTTTCATATGTATGTTTCCCTTGAACAATGCAACCAAGGACAACCTCATGAAGAAACTTGATGAGGAAGAGACATTTTGATATGCAAAACTGACTTCATTTCTAGAATTTGAAAGAAAATTGAAAGATAAAAAAAATAGCAAAAGAAAAACTAGGAATCAAGATAATTGAAAATCATACAATCAAAACCCAACCAAAAGATACCTAAAAAGCTTTGTTGGTTCTAACCAATTGTACAAAAGTTTTAATCGATAAAATACATATAATTGTGAAAAAATCTTATTCAATCATCATAACCAAAAATCCTCCCTCGTTGCATTCCATTTTTTTAATTGCCACTATTCAATCCCTAAATTAACTTTGATAAATAAATAAATAAACCAATTCAAACCAAATGGCATTTCAAAGTTCATAACCATTTAAACCATGTAAAAGTAAGTTGTCTCCATTTGGAGTTTTACTTGGCACAATAGTACATCACTTCTCAACATGGGAAGGACACAATACTATCCCAAAACAAGACCTTTTTGCTAAAATATTTATGTAAAAGTAATTATTGGTTTTTCAGTCTCTAGTCATTGTTTGAAATGTTATTTGAATAATAACATCCCACATTTATTTGATGAGAGTGCTACAATGGCATATCCCTATGATAGGATTGCATTCCACTGGTACATTTCACCAATGGAATTACTACAATGATGGGATTTGAAGAACATATCACATTTCTATGATGAGAATACTGCAATGCAATGCATATACCTATGATGGGAATGCATCCAACAATATATTTCACCAATGAAAATACTCCAATGATGGGACTGATTTGATTGACATCCCACAATTTCTCTAATGAAAATACTCCAGTGATGGGATTTGAATAACATCTAATAATTTCTCTTATGGGAGTACTGCAATGACATGTCTCTATGATGGGAATACATCCAACAGTATATTTCACCAATGAAAATACTCTAGTGATGGGATTTGAATAACATATTACAATTTCTCTGATGTGAGTATTGTAATGGCATGTCTCTATGATGGGATTGTTCCAATAGTACATTTCAGCAATGAAATTGTAACAAAATGGGATTTGAATAGCATCCCACATTTCTCAGATTGGAGTATTGCAATGGCATATCCCTATGATAGGATTGCATTCCAATGGCACATTTTTCCAACGGATGGAATTACTATAGTGATGGGATTTAAATAACATCTCACATTTCTTTGATAGGAGTACTGCAATTGCATATCCCTATATTGGATTGGATCCAACAGTACATTTCACCAATGAAATTAATAGAGTGATGGTATTTGAATAACATCCCACATTTCCCTATCAGAGTACTCAGTACTGCAATGACATGTTCCTATGATGAAATTCCATTCCAATGGTACATTTCACCAATGGAATTACCACAGTAATGGGATTTGAATAACATCTCACATTCACATTTATCTGATGGGATTACTGCCATTTATCTGATGGGATCATTGCCATGGCATATCTGTACGATAGGATTACATTCCAACATTGAATTCACCAATGAAATTACTACAGTGACATGCTTACGATATTTGAAAAACATCCCACATTTATCTGATGGGATCACTGCAATGGCATATCCCTATGATGGGATTGCATTCCAACAATAAATTTTCCAATGGAATTCCTATGGTGACATATCAATGGATTGCATTCCGAAAATGGAATTGCATTCCAACATAACAGTACCATGCAACTCACAAAGGGACTTTCTTGGTGATATTACAGACGTAGATTAATGTAATCCTATAGATCAACTACAAAATGATTTCTATTTTTCTTTGAAAGAATGATACAATTATAACAACATCATTGTGAGAATAACATTAATGACATCTTATAGTTTAGCAGAACATCAATCATTGTTTGTTCCAAATCAATATAGTTAAGCTACAACATTTAAATTATTATTGAAAAAAAAATATTCTTTTAATATCCAAGGAAAGAGGATGCATAATTTTAATTCTCAATTATCAATACCTTATTAGGAACACAAGTTTCCATTGATCTCCAGTAACATACATCAAACAACATTAACTTATACATTTTTTAAACACTTTCTGATATTAAATAATTGTCAATACACAAGTTGTGAATCTTGTCCAACATACCATAACAAAATAGAATCATATACATTTATATAAAACACCCTCCATCATTCATCAGATAATAAATTATTGACTAACAAGTTAGTACAACAGAAGTTTCCAATCATCTGTGAACATACCAACATGATATATAAAAAAACCACCATCAATCATGAGATATGTTCTAGACCTAACAACTTAAATATCTTCCTTCATGTTAAATAATTCAAGGGATTACACCCTAAGGAACCTCTTTAACCTGAGGAATTGCATATGATTATTTTACAAGATTTCCTTGACAATTTTCAGATGTATTGGCAATAAGAATAATATGATTTTATAGACACCACCCTCTTATTTAGGGAAAAAATGTAAAACTAGAATTAGTACAATTTGATTGCACCAAATGCAAAGAATATTAAATCCTTGAAAATGGCATGAATTGAAAATATTGACGAGTTACCCAACCTTCATCCTTGTACTTCTTTTGCACCGCCTTTTTGAATTCTACATAGCATTATATTAAGTGATCAGGGAATTACACTAAAACTTATGAATAGTCGTATGTCAAAAGCAAGAACAAATTAATCCACAATCATTAATAACATTTATTTTAATATGCAGGGTTACAGACACTACCTTCTTGATTGTTCCATATTGTTGTTGTGTGGCTATTAAGAGGAGATTCATTATTTGGTTTTGCACAAAATAACTAGATGAGTTTGAAAAACAAAACAAGGGGAATTGAAAAATTAAAAGTTTGATCAAACTAAATTTCCTGTTTTACCTCCCAATATGCTCTAAATAGACAGTAGGATGGTTCAAACCTGGTATGTAGAGGACCATTATCCTGAAATCAATTTTCATTAGGAATCAATTAACAAAAGGTAACAAATTTCACACCATACCACCAAGGATGAGATTGCTTATACTTGGTTCTTATAGGTGCTTTCCGCAAGCAGGTGTCAAAACTAGCCACCAAGGAAAAAGACGAGAAGTAAACAAACCTACATGAATAATGTCTAAGAAGATGTTTCCATACTAGTCAACATTAGGATGGAAGCAAGCTGTCTCAAATTTCACTTGAGGCTTGAAGGGATAATCCAATGGAAAATGTAAAGAAAGCTTGTATGATAGACCTTCGTAAATAGTATCTTTTCCACCATTTATTGTACCAACCTAAGAGAACATGTTACTTGACTATGGAAAAGATGAAATTCTAGAATCACCACTCACTTGATGATTGAACAAGGATTAGACAATAAAAAATGCATTTTGGGCAATTAAATAAAAGCACCACCAAAATATGTTAAGGCAACATGGAAATTAAAATGCATGTTGCATAGATATTAAAATAATAATACAACATTAAATAAAACCTGCATAAACATGGTACTAGACAAGCTAAAGAATAAAAAGTGACTACAATTCAATTAGAGTGGTTCATATTTTCCTAGATTCCCCTCTAATCATTGCTCCCAACAAATGTCATAAAATATAACGGTGGGACAATGATAAAGAAATCATTGTAGAAAGTAAAACTTGTACTATGATATCATAACACGGTTTAGATACCCAATTCATAAAGGCTGCTAAATTTGACTATTCACGAAGAAGGAGCTAAGGAAGTATGATCATGAGATAAGATTGAATCTTCTATGAAATTTTACTTAGTTCCATTAAGGTTGTTGAAACTCAAAAATTCAATAGCGGGAAGTTAAGGAAGTGTGCTCATGAGATAAGACTAAATCTGTTGCAAAATTCTCTTGCTTCTTTGTTGTTAACCCTATCTAAAAGGGAACTAGCCTCCATTAGAAGCCTCACAACATGCAGTTAAGTATGTGTCCTATGATAAGATTGAATCTGCTCTAAATTTTGCTTAGAAACTATATTTGAATGGGACTTGGTCTCTGTCGCTAAAGGCCTAGGAGAAACAATAATACAACACTAGTCTCCCAACCAAACTACTCATGTTCTATTTCAGCTGACACTCATGAGAAAAGAGGGAAACCCCTCCATGGGGATTTCCTTTGAGGTATGCTCAACTAAGACTCAAATTTTCAATAAATGTGACATGCAATGTATTAAAATCCACTATACAGAGGATTTTAGGAATATGTTTTCCATATCTTGAACCTAACAGCCACGGGGGGGCACAATCTGCTTTATCATTGGAAACTTCTGCCATTTTATTTCAAAAAAATAGAAATAAATAAGGAACCCCCATGGAACCCACAACCAATAATGTAATCACGGGCACTAGTTGAACTAGAGGCAAGACACAATGCCTAAAAAATGAACGAACAACTATTGGATTTTGAAAAGATCTGTAAAAGAGAGTGTGTGGACAACAGGGTTCAAACCTGCACGGATGCAGCCCAACAGCCAATGTGAGTATGTCTCTTTGATTTCCTTGAAAATCGATCTCATACTATATTTGGTGACAATCTATCTTAGATTATATCAGGGCTTGAGTAAGGGATCTTAGGGAAGAACAGGGTAGTCTCCAACAATGGAGGGAAGTTTGCGTTTGAACTTGTTTTGTGGGTGAAATTGTAGAGGCTAATAGGGTGTGGCAGTGGATTAACACACGTGGAATTGGACAAGGTGGTGGGACCACCAGCGGATGGGAGGAAACAATTTGCATCTTGATGCCATTGTTTCCTTGAAATTCAAGTGTAATCCAAAAGTGTTCCTTCACTTTTTGCAATAACATGAACATGTCTCCCCCTGTTATGTGTTATACTATACATTGCATGTTGCATAGGTATGGGAGTGCCTTGAAAAATATTATTGCAAAAATAGATGCTCATTTTTAGGAGTTCTTGCAACTCATGAAGAGCGGCTCGTGAAGAGAAATCCATAACTTTTTTCAAATTGATTAATAAACACCATTTTAAGACTTAGAATATGTCTATTTTAAGATAAGTGTATATAATTTCTATCGATTAGAAAATAATGTCAATTGAGTCTAGCATGGTTGGTTGAGAGAAAAAATTGTTATACTCTCCACCTTAGTTCAAATATTCTTGTGACATGTTTTCTCTTCATAATTTGATTGTTGATTCGACTCTTCACGAGTCAATTGTTAATGGGGGATAGAAAGATACCAATGATCACATCCTCACTTATGGGCTTAAGGGTGGCATGAATTTTATTTCAAGGAAAAAATGAATACAATTTGAAAAAAAAAGCAAGATGTAGAATGCATACTTAAATACATGCCTTCAAGAAGATTTTCAACTTGTCATAAAACTCTAGTCGAGACTCAGATGTATAAACCGTTGATTATGTTAGACTCCTGAGACCGAATTACAACTATGGGCAACCCTCTCCTATGATTCCATTGCTCAGAAAATTCTTTATTTTAAGATCTTTGAAACTAGGGTTTTTCTTGTTATACCACAAATTGCATTTGTGAGATGGCCTAGTCCATTACCTAGCTTGAAAACCTAAATCCCATTCTCCTTCATTAGAATCATTTAAAAACAACACTTTTGTTTCCATATTATATTCATCCATGTGAAAATCACATATATAGGTTATTTTCTAGTGTACAAATCACATGTACCCTCAATTTTGTAAAAAACTAAAAATATTCCACATTTTCGGGCAGGGTTTTCGGTTTGGCTTGTTCCCAAACTTCCATTAGACTGCACACAATGGAATATAACCATATCAACCTCTTTAGGATGGTATATAATCACCTATGGGGGTATGTATGAGGAGCGACAACCTTGGTGCAATATTATGTTGACGATTTGCTATCTTCCTTATTCCCTAAACGTTTGAGAAGTGTCCCCTAATCTGGAAACTTGTTTTCCAACATTCCTTCCTCTCTCATATATGATCGTAGGGTGTGTTCCAATCCCTTATGGGTCATTCGAGGAAGAACCAATTTTTTGAGTTGATGCTTGAAGGTTCCAATGGAGGAACTCGGGCAGTTTGCTTGTAGGTAGTGCTGACGGTTAGATTCAGGTTGTAAATACCTACTTATATTGTTTCAATAAAACAGTTATCTTTCCCTTCATATATGTGTAATTTTGTTCAATCTATTTATATATGTTAACTTGTTTTACATATTTTAATTTTCACATTGCATGTATAACTTGATTTCATAACTACTTTGTTGTAGTATAGACTTGATCTTCTTTTGTAGTTTGTAGCTAGCAAAGATCAAGAGCAAGTCAAAGGTCGAGAGTAAGGAACTACATCGAACATTTGGATACAAGGTGTGAGGTCTTCTATTCTCACTTCCAAGTAGTTATTTTATTATAATTTTTTGTGTGCGAGGGTAGGTTATGTCTTTTAAGTACATTTAGGCTCTGTTGTAACTCAAACCCAAGGTCACAGGGTAAAAATATCATAACAAAAATGGTGACCATACTGGGGAGGATTTCTCGTATTTTGGGTTGGTCTTAGGGTTCTTGTGTTTTCTTGATTTCTATGGTTTTCTTTTTTTCTGGGATTTCTCTCAATGCAATTTCCATCTCAGAAACTTTCCCCAAGTTTCTGGAAGCTTCCCCTTGGATTTTCAATCTCTTTATTTGAGTTTCAAGCTTTGTCTTTACTTGAATCACGTATATACATTATTTTACTTGGTTTGAATAACATATATACGTTATTCACTATGTACACAATCACGTATCTTTTTGAGAACTTGGTTTTTAGGCCATTCTATGAGTCTTGGGAAGATCTAAGTTGGATGTTCAGTATGTTCTGAGCCTTATTTGTTTTCTTTTGTGTTTGATTACTGTGTTAAATCTCTGAAAACTTGGAAATCATGCTAAAAAATTATTGCTTTTTATTAGGTTAGTCTTTTGCTTATAAGGTTCTTTAGGTGGGTCGAAAGGTTAGTTTTGTGTGGTTGGATTTAATTTCTAGTTGATTGATGTATTCTAGTAATTATAGATTGTTTTCTTTCTATTCACCTTATTTCCTTTGTTCATAAAGGGAAAAGATAAAAAAATGCATCATAGTTGCTTTTTGTTTCTTTTTAGTAATAGAAAAGAAAAAATAATGGTTGTTGGTCATTCTTATGTTGTTCCCTTGCCTCTAAACTTTTCAAGAAAATAATTTTGTTACTAGCACTTAGGTCTTTATTCATGTTGTTTTCTTTGATAGTTATTGGTTTCAGTTATAGTAGCCTTTTATAAAAGAAAAGAAATCCCATCTCCAAATCTCTTTCTCATGCTATTTTGCATTGTTATTCAAAGAGCATTTTAGGCTTGCATTGCAAAGTGATTTGAGGTATTGCATACAATAAAAAATACATTGTTTTCATTTTTGAAACTAGTATAAAAGAAAGAGTTTGTTTTCATTGATCTGAAGCGTTGTTACACTCATTTTTCAGTGAAGAAATACATCTTGCATTTGTGTTCTTAAGTATTTTTCTATTGAGTCCGTCAAAACACCATCTAATTTCATATGCAATTTTTTTGAGTAAATAACGGATTCCAATCCACTAGCATGCCATCCACCTCGACCCCATTCACATTATATGGTGGGTTCAAGAGTAATCCTTTCACCAAGTCTACAGTGTCAGCATGGGGAAACCCCTTCCAAGCCTAGTGGAATCCCATGCAAGGGTATTTCCCTTCTCAAGGGATGTCGACGGGGGGAACCCATTTCTTGGATAGCGGAACCCCATGCATGGAGATCTTCACTCACAAGGAGGCTCTGCAAGGGGAAACATTGCTTTTCCTTTAGAGAATAATATAGGTGGGAGTTTTCTTTTGTTTAACCAGAACCAAGTTTTCACCCAAGGCTATGTCTTATCCGCAAACTCTTCCTAGAAACCTCGTGCCAATTTTAATATAGGACCTTATTTTCAGGCTACCAATCAATTGGTGTCATTGCCCATACTACCCTTTTTGGAAACTCTTCATTTTCCATATTTATCAAATTTGATGAATGACCCAATTCGTCATGACTCGAGTTAGCCTACAGTCTTCACCAAGCTACCTTCTGATATACAAAAGTTTGAAGGAAACAATGGTGAATACCCGCTGGATCATTTAAAACAATTTTACTTATGGTGCTCATCTAATTTGTTGAACAGTGACTTAATCCAGTTACAATTGTTCCAATGCACCCTCACTGGGGGTGTCACTAAATGGTATATATAATTGAAGAGGTCGAAGTACGGAATGTTTGGTTATCTAGACATGTTTTTTTTTCAATCACTTCCAACTCCCTGTCTAGTATGATGTTGGTATAGAACTTTTAGATAACTTTGAACAAGATAACGCTACCCATATTTATGATCATATTCAAGAATGGAGGAGATGAAAGAGATTTATAAAATCCATGGTCCCATCATAATTTCTCTTTTTGAAGTCATTTCTTCCTTATATCTCTAAGGATGTTTTAACTTCAGTGGTCGTTACAAAAGAACAAGCAATATTTTGAGCGCAATAGTTGGATTTAATTTAATACCAATCAGGTATCATCTATGAGATCATACCCAACGCATCACAGTTGACTATCCACTTTTCAAAACCAAAATCAGGTCCACATGTCGATGGTATTGTCGGTTCCTCACAAAGTAAAGTCGCAGATATGATCTCTAACTAGATTTAGCGGTAGTTTATTCAGAAAAGTATCGTAGGTCCGACCTCTGGCTCGACCACCCCTACCACCCAGTCCTTGGATGTACACACTATGCAATCGAAGAGTCAAAAGGGTACTCAAAATCCAAGAGAGAAAAATAAAGACAAGGGAAAGAAGGGTATTGTGTGTAACGATAAAAAGGATAATAAGAATGTTGAGGGGAGGAAGAATGAAAAGATGAAGGTAAAATTCACATGCAATCTTTGTGGGGGTGATCACCTTATTCATCAATTCCCACAGATGGAAGAATCCCAACGCCTGATTAAGTTGCAACAACCTTCTATATTGAAAAATCCTTTTTCGCAAGGGAAAAATATGAAGGTTGGTTCTTCCACTTCCAATCTACAAGGGGGCACTTCGAGTGCACTTTTGCCAGACGAATATTTTTTTGTTCATTAATATGGTAAATCATACAAAAGTAGAGGAGGTAGACTTGTCGACCAGATCTAATGATTACAATAATCCAGAGTCGACATCAAAAGGTAAAGAAACTTCAAATCCTAAGGGATCTCTCCACATAAAGAAACCTGAAAAGGAAACAATGTCGAACATACCGAAAGGTGTGTATAACAGAGCATCGCACAACGCCAATGCTTGATCTGCACCAAACTATTCCATTTTCGAGGATTTATCTCAAACGTTATGTGTGATGTTTGCTTATAGGTGCTTCAAAGTTTCCCTGTGCAACGCATTACATTGTTATCCGCGATCGGAGTGACATATGCTTCCAACCATCTCATTATAAATTTTTATGCTACTAATGTGAAGCCTCACCTTCCTTATCATGTAGCCTCCCAGATCGACGTTGTAAACAGGAAACATGTGATCAGGAGGACTTGCATTGATGAAAGATCTTTGATGTGTGTCATGTCTTTGTCCCACTGGAAATTTATCAGCTCTTCAAAGCTCGCACCTTCTCCCACTTTGTTAACTGCATTTGACAAACGATATTTTAGACATCAAAAGATTATTTCCTCTTTTCCGGTCCAGTTAGAAGGAAAGTTCATTTCCATAGAAGTAGAGGTAGTTGACGTGTCGCTCGACTATAATTTGTTGTTGGGAAGGAGTTGGACTTATGCGATGACAGTCGTCATCTCATCAGTATTTCAAATTTTATGTTTTCCTCATGTGGGGAGGATTGTAACTATTGATCGGATGGATTTTAACCTCTCTAGCTCCATGAAAAATCTGGTACCCATAGTCTCGTGGATTGAAAAATCTCAGTTGACAAATGAGAGTATCGATGTTGGTATGTGTCATTCTCTTATGGGTACCTTTAATTTCCCAACACCGGTATCTTATATTTGTTCCACTCTGGTCGAATATCAAAAGTCAAGTTCCTCGACTTCTTTTACAAGAGTTTCTTCATTAAGAACATCATATCTACAAGATCCATGGGTGTTACCCTCGTTGTGCAAATCAGTAGAAGGTTGTGCACATGTCAGGATGATTATGCCATTGTTTACAGTTGAGGTTTCTTACCAAGCTATCCAACAAGCCAATGCAGACTCAAATCGAACTCCTTCATGGACAGAGGAGGACAGTCAGTTTTTGGAGCCCATCTGGGCTCATAATTCTTCAACTTCCTAATATTGTCTTGATATCGTCTTACCTTCAGATGAAGATATTATAGAGCCAATGACTGGATCAGAAAGGCCATGGGAGGATATGCATCATCGATCATATTCCGTCCTGGAGATTAGTCGTGTGGTGTAAATGTGTTGAATCTACACAGAATAGATCTAGCTAAACAATGATACACACATTTGCAGAGAGAATAGAAGAAAGAAGAAGAAGGCGAGAAAGAATGAAAGAATTCTCATTAACAGTTGTGAATAATGAATAATTTACACATGATATAATCTATATAAATCAATGAGTTCACACTGGAGATGAACCAATGCACCATAGCGATGGTCTAGAGTGATCTAGACACACACCAACAGTTACAGGAGTGAACTATCACCTAGTCTAGTCTCTCAGGCAGTTACGGGAGTGAGTTGCCACCTAGTTGAGTTAACTAGTCAACTAGTCTTCAGTTAACTAAATGAACAGAGAGTAGTGAGGAGTTAACTCAGGGAATCAAGGCTAATGCACCACTTTGGTGATGATCCCAATGCAAGGTCGAATTGGCATGGTGATGATCCCAATGTTGCATGGTGATAAAACCAATACAACATCTAAACTCAACTCAACTAGTCAAACTGAAGTGTCAACTGAAAGAGAATATTCTCCAGATGGAATATTCTCTCCTAAAAATATATAGGAGACTAGAAAATGACTAATTATGACTAATAAACAAGGAAAAACCTTAGGAAAAAGAAATCCTAGGTGTGTGTGAAGTAAATCCAACACCCCCCATGAACATCACTATGGTGAAAATAAAGAATGGGTCCCGACAACAAGGCCATGTTAGTTACCCAAATACAAAAGATGCACTAAAAATAAAGTG
>ML780283.1:1198033-1210272 GCA_009831015.1 Picea engelmannii
GGGGGGGGGGGGGACATTCTGCTTTAGCATTAGAAACTTCTGCCATTTTATTTCAGCAAAATAGAGATAAATAAGGAACCCACGACTAATAATGTAATCACGGGAACTAGCTGAACCAAAGACAGGACACGATGACCAAAAAATTAACCAACAACTATTGGATTATGAAAAGATCTGTAAAACAGAATGCGTGGACAACATGGTTTCAACCTATGCAGAAGCATCCCAACAACCGATGTCAGTCTATCTTTTTTATTTCATTGACGTTCGATCTCATATTATATTGGGTGACGATTGATCTTAGATTATATCAGGGCTGGAGTAAGGGATGTTAGTGCAGAAAAAGGTAGTCGCCAGTGATGGAGGGAAGTTTATGTTTGAACTTGTTTTGCAAGTGAAATCGTAGAGGCTAATAGGGTGTGGCGGTGGATTAACTCATGTGGAATTGGACAAGGTGGCGGGACCACCAGCGGATGGGAGGAAACAATTTTCATCTTGATGCCATTGTTTCCCTGAACTCCAAGTGTGATCCAAAAGAGTTCCTTCATTTTTTTCAATAACATGAACATGTGTCCCCCTGTTATGTGTTATACTATAGATTGCATGTTGCATAGGTATGGGAGTGCCTTGAAAAATATTGTTGCAAAAAGAGATGCTCATTTTTAGGAGTTCTTGCAGCTCATGAAGCTCATGGAGAGAAATCCAGAACTTTTTTCAAATTGATTCATAAACACCCTTTTAAGACTTAGAATATGTCTATTTTAAGATAAGTGTATATAATTTCTATCGATTATAAAATAATTTCAATTGAGTCTATCATGGTTGGTTGAGAGAAAAATTTATTATACTCTCCACATTAGTTCAAATATTCTTGTGACATGTTTTCTCTTCATAATTTGATTGTTGATTCGTCTCTTCGTGAGTCGATTTTTAATGGGGGCTAGCAAGGTACCATTGATCTCATCCTCACTTGTGAGCTTGAGGGTGGCATGAATTTTATTTTGAGGAAAAAATGTATACAATTTGAAAACAAAGCAAAATGTAGAATGCATACTTAAATGCATGCCTTCAAGAAGATTTTCAACTTGTCATAAAACTCTGGTCGAGAATTAGATGTATAAACCATTGATTATGTTGGACTCTTGACACCAAATTACAAATAGGGGCACCCCTCTCCTATGATTCCATTGCTCAGAAAATTCTTTATGTGTAGATCTCTGAATCTAGGGTTTTGCTTGTTATACCACAAATTGCATTTGTGAGATGGCCTAGTCCATTACCTAGATTGCAAACCTAAATCCCATTCTCCTTCATTAGAATCATTTAAAAACAAAACTTTTGTTTCCATATTATATTCATTCATGTGAAAATCACATATATATGTTATTTTCTAGTGTACAAATCACATGTACCCTCGATTTTGTGAAAAAATAAAAATATTCCACATTTTCGGGTAGGGTTTTTTGTTTGGCTCACTCCCAAACTTCCATTAGACCATACACAATGGAATATAACCATATCAACCTATTTAGGATGCTATATAAGCACCTATTGGGATATGGATGAGGAGAGACAACCTTGGTGCAATATTATGTTGACGATTTTCTAGCTTCCCTATTCCCTGAACCTTTGAGTAGTGTCCCATGATCCGGAAACTTATTTTCCAACATTCCTTCCTCTCTCAAATATGATCATGGGGTTTCTTCCAATCCCTTATGGTTCATTCGAGGAAGAACCAATTTGTTGAGTTGATGCTTGAAGGTTCCAATGTAGGAACCCGAGCAGTTGGCTTCTAGGTAGTGTCAACGATTAGATTCAGGTTGTAACTACCTACTTATACTGTTTGAATAAAACAATTATATTTCCATTCATATATGTGTAATTTTGTTCAATCTATTTATATATGTTAACTTGCCTTACATATTTTAATTTGCACATTGCATGTATAACTTGATTCCATAACTACTTTTTTGTAGCATAGACTTGACCTTCTTTTGTAGTTTGTAGCTAGCAGAGATCAAGAGCAAGTCAAAGGTCGAGAGCAAGGAACTACATAGAACGTTTGGATACAAGGTGTGAGGTCTTTTATTCTCTCTTCCAAGTAGTTATTTTATTATAATTTTGTGTGTGGGAGGGTAGTTTATGTCTTTTAAGACCAATTAGGCTCTGTTGTAACACAGACCCAAGGTCACACGGTAAAACTATCGTAACAAAAATGGTGACCATACTGGTGAGGATTTCTCACAGTTTGGGTCAATCTTAGGGTTCTTGTGTTTTCTTGATTTCTATGGTTTTCTTTTTTCTGGGATTTCTCTCAAAGTAATTTCCATCTCAGAAACGTTCCCCAAGTTTTTGGAAGCTTCCCCTTGGATTCTCAATCTCTTTATTTGAGTTTTGTTGAACCATATGCACTTTGTCTTTACTTGAATCATGTATATACATGAATTTACTTGGTTTGAATAGCATGTATACTCTATTCACTGTGTATACAATCGCGTATCTTTTTAAGAACTTGGTTTTTAGGCTATTCTTTGAGTCTTGGGAAGATCTAAGTTGGATTTCCAATATGTTCTGAGCCTTCTTTTTTTATTTTGTTTTTGATTACTATGTTAAATCTATGAAAACTTGGAAATCATGCTAAAAACTTATTGCTTTTTATTATGTTAGTATTTTTCTTTTAAGGTTCTTTAGGTGCGTCGAAAGGTTAGTTTTGTGTGGCTGGATTTAGTTTCCACTTGATCGATGTATTCCAGTAATTATCGATTGTTTTCTTTCTATTTACCTTATTTCCTTTGTTCATAAAGGGAAAATATAAAACTTGCATCGTAGTTGCATTTCGTTTCTTTTTAGTAATAGAAAATAAAAAAATAACTTGGTTGTTGGTCATTCTTCTCTTGTTCCCTTGCCTCTAAAATTTTCAAGAAAATAATTTCCTTACTAGCACTTAGGTATTTATTCATTTTGTTTGCTTTGATAGTTATTGGTTTCAGTTATAGTAGCCTTTTATAAAAGAAAAGAAATCCCATCTCCAAATCTCTTTCTCAGTCTATTTTGCATTGTTATTCAAAGATCATTTTTGGCTTGCCTTGAAAAGTGATTTGAGGTATTGCAAACAATAAAAAATACATTGTTTTCATTTTTGAAAAGAGTATAAAAGAAAGAGTTTGTTTTCATTGATTTGAAGCATTGTTACACTCATTTTTCAGTGAAGAAACTGCATCTTGCATTTTTGTTCTTAAGTATTTTTCTGTTGAGTCCATCAAAACACCATCTAATTTCATTTGCAACCTTTTTGAGTAAATAACGGATTCCAATCCACTAGCATGTCATCCACCTCGACCCCATTCACATTATATGGTGGGTTCGGGAGTAATCCTTTCTCCACGTCTACAGTGTTGGCATGGGGCAACCCCTTCCAACCCCAGTTGAATCCCATGCAAGGGTCTTTCCCTTCTCATGGGATGTCGATGGGGAGAAACCCCTTTCCCGAACAATGGAACCCCATGCATGGAGTTCTTCACTCACAAGGAGGGTCTGCAGGGGGAAACATTATTTTTCTTTTTGGGAATAATATAGGTGGGAGTTTTCTTTCATTTAACCAGAACCAAGTTTTTACCCAAGGCTATGTCTTATTCGCAAACTCTTCCTAGAAACCTTGTGCCAATTTTAATATTGGACCTTATTTTCAGGCTACCAATCAATTGGTGTCGTAGCCTAGACGACCCTTTTTGGAAACTCTTCATTTTCCATATTTATCAAATTTGATGAATGACCCAATTTGTCATGACTCGAGCTGGCATGTAGCCCCCACCAAGCTACCTTATGATATACCAAAGTTTGAAGGAAACAATGGTGAATACCCACTAGATCATGTAAAAATGTTTCACTTGTGTGCTCGTCTAATTTGTTGAACGGTGACTTAATCCAATTAAAAATTTCCCAATGCACCCTCACTTGGGGTGCCACTAAATAGTATATAGAATTGAAGAGGTTGAAGTACGTAACGTTTGGTTATGTTGACATGTTTTTATTCAATCACTTCCAACTCCATGTCTAGTATGTTGTTGGTATAGAAATTTTAGATAAATTTGAACAAGATAAAGCTACCCACATTTATGATCATACTCAAGAATGGAGGAGATGAAAGAGATTTATAAAAGCCATGGTATCGTTAGAATTTCTCTTAGAATGGTTCTTGAGGTCATTACTTCCTTATATCTCTAAGTATGTTGCAACTTCAGTGGTCGTTATAGAAGAACAAGCAATCTTTCGAGCACAAGAGTTGGATTTAATCTACTACCAATCAGGTATGCTCTATGAGATCATACCCAATGCATCACAGTCAACTATTGACTTGTCAAAACAAAAATCAGGACCACATGTCGATGGTATTGTCGATTCCTCACAAAGTAAAGTCATAGATCTTATCTCTAGACAGATGTAGCGTTAGTTTATTTAGAAAAGTGACATAGGTCCGACCCCTAGCTCGACCACCCCTACCACCCAATTCTCAGATGTATAGACTATGAAATCGAAGACTCAAAAGGGTACTCAAAATCCAAGAGAGAAAAAGAAAGACAAGGGAAAGAAGGGTAGTGTGGGTAATGATAAAAAGGCTCATAAGAATGTTGAGGGGGGAAAGAATGAAAAGATGAAGGTGAAATTCACATGCAATATTTGTGCGGGTGATCACCTTATTTATCAATTCCCACTGATGGAAGAATCCCAATGCCTGATTAAGTTGCAACAACCTTCTATATTGAAAAATCCCACAGAGAAAAAGAAAGAAAAGGAAAAGAAGGGTAGTGTGGGTAATGATAAAAAGGCTAGTGAGAATGTTGAGGGGAGAAATAATGAAAAGATGAAGTTGAAATGTGCATGCAATATTTGTGGGGGTGATCACCTTATTCATCAACTCCCATGGATGGAAGAATCCCAAAGCCTTATTAAGTTTCAACAACCTTATATATTGAAAAATCCTTTTTCGCAAGGACAAAATACGCAGGTTGTTTCTTCCACTTCCAATCGGCAAGGGGGCCGCACTTCAAGTGCACCTTTTCCAAATGGACCTTTTTTTGTTCATTAATATGGTAAATCATACAAAAGTAGAGGAGGTATATGTGTCGACTAGATCTCATGACTAAAATAATCTAGAGTTGACATCGAAAGGTAAAGAAACTTCAGATCCTAAGGGATCTCTCCACATAAAGAAATTTGAAAAGGAAATAATATCGCACATATTGAAAGGTGTGTATAAAAGAGCATCACACAATGCCAACGCTCGATCTGCACCAAACTATTCCATTTTTTAGGATTTATCTTAGACGTCATGTGTGATTTTTACTTTATAGGTGCTTCAAAGTTTCCCTGTGCAATGCGCTACATTGTTATCCATGATTGGAGTGACATATGCTTCCAGCCATCTCACTATAAATTTTGATGCTACTGATGTGAAGTCTCACCTTCCTTATCATGTAGCCTTCCAGATCGACGTTGTATATGGGAAACACATGATAAAGAGGACTTTCATTGATGGAAGAGCTTTTACGTGTGTCATGTCTTTGTCCTGCTGCAAATTTATCAGCTCTTCAAAGCTTGCACCTTCTCCCACTTTGTTAATTGCATTTGACAGACAATATTTTAGATGGTGTTCGCACCCAATTCGTCACCTGGTGAGAAAATCAAGGGTGCTTACATGCCCTGTTGGGTCTTGCAGAGCATGACAGCTGTGGAGGAAAGGGTTAGAGGAAACAAAACAAACTACAAGCAAGAATTAAACAAAAACAAACTAAACTGTGAACATATGGATAAAGAAACAATAAACACAAAAAAGACACCGATATCACCAATGGTTTTGAGCTGGTCTATTGATGAAATCAGAGCACGATGAAGGAAGGGAACTGTGGTTCCTTCTTCCCCCAAAGGAAGGCTCTTGAGGCCCTCACAAACTTGCTTTCCTTACAATGCGAAGAAATAATACTGATAGTGAAAGAACTCCCAGCACATCCGCTCAATGGAGAGGCGAATGGCTCTATGAAATGTTGTCGATGTGTTATCGTCAAAGAATGATCCCTTGACAATCTTAGCAGCATAACAATACTTGGAATTCCTTGCGAAAACAATGTTCCTTCATGGATTTTTATAGCAGATCATCGGGCGATTATGTAACCTCTTCAAAGTGTGAAAAGGGGCTCTTTAGGGCTTCATTAGGTCATTAACCCGCCTACCCTACGGATTCAGCTCAGATTTGGGAGTCAAATCAGATTGGGAGCTGGTTCGTAACTGGTTGGGAGGCCGGCCAATTCAATAAATGCACCGTCTTAGCAGGTGCGCGGGTTTTTGCGCTGAAAGCCGCGCGTCGAGCGCGCATGCGCTCATATCACGTTATTGTCCTGCGCATGTGCGCGCGCACCAAACTACTGTAAAGCGCCCTTCAATTTTTGGTTACTTTGTATAGTTTTTGACCCTTCTGGAATGTTGTGAAATTAATTCAGTGCCATGAATGAATTCATTGTTGTTTTGACGATGCGGAGTTCTTGTCGCCATGTGCGGACGAAATTTCAATGATAACAGACGGCACAAGATTATTTCCTCTTTTCCGGTCTAGTTAGGAGGAACTTTCATTTCCATAGAAGTAGAGGTAGTTGACGCGTCGCTCGACTATAATTTTTTATTGGTAAGGAGTTGGACTTATGCGATGACAGTCGTCGTCTCGTTAGTATTTCAAATTTTATGTTTTCCTCATGTGGGGAGGATTGTAACTATCGATCAAATGGATTTTAACTACTCTAGCTCCATGAAAAATATGGTATCCACAATCTCGAGGATGGAAAAATATCAGTCAATAAATGAGAGTATCGGTGTTAGTATGTGTCATTCTCTTATGGGTACCTTTAATTTCCCAACACCGGTATCTTATATTTGATCCACCCCAGTCGACTATCAAAAATCGAGTTCCTCAACTTCTTTTACAAGAGTTGCTTCATTCAGAACATCGTATATTCAAGATCCATGGGTGTTACCCTCATTGTGAAAATCAGTAGAAGGTTGTGCACATGCCAAGATGATTATGCCATTGTTTACAGTTGAGGTTTATTACCAAGCTATCCAACAAGCCACTGTAGACTCAAATCGAACTCCTTCATGGACATAGGAGGACGGTCAGTTTCTGGAGCCCATATTGGCTCATAATTCTTCAACTTCCCAATATTGTCTTGATATCGTCTTACCTTTAGATGAAGATATTATAGAGGCAATGACTAGATCATAAAGGCCATGGGAGGATACGCATCATCAATCATATTTCGTCATGGATATTAGTCATGTGGAAGGCAGATAATTTAGGTCAGTCATCAGTAGAAACGTTGGTCTGATGGAGAACCCCTTAGAAAATCGCGTTGTCTATGTTGAGGGGAATATGGCCATTATATCAAATACCATTCCAATCAACATTTCTAAAATCCCTGATGTTGTGGAAAACGTATTTATCAAGGGAGATTGCTCTCAAGATGAAATTTGTTAGTATACGACACTTTTTAAGGAATTTCATGATGTTTTCTCTTGGTTGTATGAGGAAATGTCTATCATAGATCCTCATATTATCGAACATGAGATTCAAACCTATGAAAATGTTAAACATGTTCGACAGAAATTACGACTAGTTAACTCGAGGAAAGAAGTAATGATCAAGGATGAGGTAGAAACATTGCTCAAGGAAGGCTTTATCTATCCAGTCCCATTGAAAGAATGGGTATTTAATCCTGTTCCAGTGGGCAAGAAGAAAGTAACTATTCAAGTGTGTATGGATTTCCATGATTTGAATAATATTTTCCTAAATACAATTTTCATATGTCGTTTATAGATCAGATAATCGATGAGTGCACAAGAAGTGGAATTTTTTCTTTCATGGATGAATTTTCTCGTTACAACCAGATACAAATACGACCCGGGGACCTGCATAAGACATCTTTTTATTTTTCCTTGGGGAACCTTCACGTACATAAAGATGCACTTTGGCCTTACAACTACTGGAGCCACTTTTCAACAGGCTATGATGTTCTCTTTCCACGTTCTTAAACACATAGTGGAGGCCTACTTAGATGACCTTGCAACTTATTCTTGTAAGAGGGTGCAACATATTTTACACCTCTTCTTTGTCTTCAAGAGATGTTGTCACTATCAAAATCTCTTGAATCCACATAAATGCATTTTTTGTGTAAAGTCACAACATCTCTTGGGGTTTATCGTTTCAACTAAACAGATCATGGCCGGCCCTTTGAAGGTTGAAGAAATAAAATAGTTGACTCCCCTTCTCAGAGTGTGTCAGCTTCAGATCCTACAAGGAAAGGATAATTTCCTTCGGTGTTTCATACCAAACTATGTTGATATCACAAAAGGATTTATGCACATATTGAAAAAGGGGGTTCTATTTTATTAGGACAAGTCATCACAATGTTCTTTAGATGCATTGAAGAAATATCTAGTTTTGGCTCTCATGCTTAGTCCCCTAGACTATAATATAGATTTCCTACTGTATCTAGTAGTAGTTCAATCTTCGATCAACATGGTATTAGTTTAGGAGAATGATAAGCTCCAAGAGCATGTCATCTATTATTTGAGTCGTTCCTTGGTAGGTCCTAAACTAAAGTATCCCTTGGTCAAGAAAATGGACTTAGTCACATTTCATGTTGTTCAACCTCTTCAACATTATATTTTATTTCACAAGACAAATTTCATCGCCAAAGTTAACCCTTTTCAATATGTTTTAATTTGGCGAAAAATGGGTAGGAAATACAACAAGTGGATTGTTGTTCTTCAAGAGTTTGAGTTGTGTTTTTCTTCTACCAAATCCAAGAAGTATTTAGTATTTGATGAACTTATGTCAGAGTTCCTAGTAGAGAATGAGGATAAAAAAAAAAATTACTCACTTACAGATGATCATATATTTCTCATCTCTTCATCTGATCCTTGGTATGGAGATATTATTATATATCTCTATACTCTGAAGTTCCCTCGACATTTCTCGCAAGACAAGAGACGACGGATTTTCCACCTAACAAAGAATTATCTCATTATCCACATCACTTTGTATCGAAGGAGGGTAGACTCAATTCTTCGTCGTTTCCTGACTCATGAAGAAGCAGGGTTGCTTTTGAATAAATTCCATACTAGAGCATGTGGTGGTCACTTATCAAGGTTGGAAACATCTCAAAAGGTTTTGCACATCGGATATTTTTGGCCAATGATCTTTACTAAAATGATGCGCACACATCCTCCTCCCATGTTTCTCGTTATTACTTTTGGCCCCTTCACGAAGTGAGTGTTTTACTATGATTAAGTAAAGAAGGCTTTGTGCCGCAATTGATCTCTTCTATCATGTAATATGTTATGAATTAGTGTTTGTTATGTATGTTAGTCTAAGCATCCTTTGTATGAATTTTGATATGAATGAATGCTATCTAATGCATAATTCATAGTTAAGTGTTTCTAGTTTGTATTATTCTGTCATGCTATGCACAAATATTCGGTCTCTATGATTCTCATGCATGTCTCGGGTGAGACGTTATTCCTTTGAATTTTGAATATTCCAACATGAATGGGGTATTTGTTTATAAATCCTTTCAAACCTTGGTTCTCAAACCCTGATCAAACACACATCATTGCTTATGTCCTAGTGCCTACTACTACACTATTGTTTTCTTTGATCCTCATTATTACCATTGTAGTCTCACTCGACCTCTTTCCATTTGCATTAGATTGCTTCCATTTTGTGACTTTTTACCCATGGAGAGAACCACTATTATGAGTGGACATTACATGCTAGTACCATTTTGCATTCAATTTACATAGGTCAATTTCATGAACTGTGAACATAAATGCATTCCATTGTGTCACTCGTTCTCTCTAGATGAGATAACTTTTAACTCTTTTTCGTGCTCTTGAAACTATGACAATTAAAAGACACACTATCAAGTACACTTTTACCTCTTTTCCAGTCTTATGGGTTTTTTTTACCATTGATCTATATTCTAAAAATGTATAGTCATCAATTGCATCATCCTTGAACATGGCCCCTATTTTCCTATTCATCTTACAATTGGGTTATAGCTTTCCTAGGAGTAATACCATTAGTATGATTCATATACTCCTTCGATTGGTTACCCTTCCAGTCATTATGGAGAGTGCTTCAGTGCCTCATGCATTGCCTAACTATATCAATGATTCTCTTGAGTTAACGCTACCAGGTCATTAGTGTGTTGTGTTATATGTTCAAGGGAAGTAAGCTTTATTCAAATATATGGTGTCCTTTTGACCATTTGTATCAACCATCCCTATATCAATTTTACTTGGTGATTTTATCTCTTCACAACATCTCTCGATGTATGTTTTATGTCAGTTGATGGTGGATACACCAAGGCCCTCCTTCAATGGATCTATTCCTATTGAAATCAACACCTTATCTAGGAGAGGGATCTAGAAACCAGCTAGTACCTTAGAGCTTGTATTCCTTAGTGTCATGCTTCCTCGTGATTGATAGTGATTTTACATCATTAACTCCTACTCGATCAATTCTACAAGTGTTCAACATTAGATACTTTATTCACACTCGCTAGATTGTAATCGGTACCTTGGGGTCGATTTTCATTTTCAATGGGTCACCTCACGTTTATTAACGATATTCATCAATGATTAGTAATCACATGGTTTCTACCATGCTCAACATCATCTCATATATTCGCATGATGTAGAATCATACCATCAGGGTCGGGGTGTAGACCTTGGGCTTGGGGTCAGATCACTCATTCATGATACCCCTCCCAATTTGTGATGGATTATATCACTACTTTATGAGTACTATGAACACCACATGGAAACTCTCATTGGAGATAGATGTCTTCCTGATGTATATTGTGACGTAGATCCACATTGTATTTACCATGGCTATGATATCTTTAATGACATGGATTCACTGTGTACTTTTTCATAGCCATTTTCTTGCATTTCATTTCATGGATCCACGATGTATTATGTTGGAATCCATGCATTTTTTCTCGTTTGAGCTTGGGTATGCCTACTTCGTGGATGATCTATCTATCTATATGTGTGTGGGTGTGGGTGTGGTTAACTATTAATTCTAGGTACTCACTATTTCCTTGATATTTCAACTCCTTTATTACATTTCCTCATGATTATGGATATTATAATGTGTTTCGGCCATCAATTCCTCTTCTAACCTCACATTAGTAGGCATTTGTTATAGTTCTATTTCTCCTTCTTGCATATATTTGTGTGTTTAAAATATAAGAGTGAGGAAAGGGTAAAAGTGAGTCATTGAACCATTATCATCGAATTCAAAAAGAGTTTCTTGTTTTATCACTCCGCGGGAGAAGGTATCGAAGAATATTTGTTCCTTGAAAACCATGTTATTTTGAAAGACTAAACATTTGGGACATATGCATTTTTGACTTAACCTCTCCAAAACAAATTATTGGCTGCCATGTATCATGATGGATTTTGTAAGGGAAACATGAAAAGGATGAATTTGTGATACTTGGATGCCTCTTCCCAACCAATGAACAAATGACACATCAACTGGACCAACCAATATAGAAATTAGTTGTAACCCTGCGTCGTTGGAGAACAAGTTATCGGAGTCGTTTCATCGGGGTTCAAATTATCATCGTGGAGGATTGTTCCAATATGATGATTCCAAAAGAACCCTTTATGACATTACTATCAGAAATGTTTCTATTAGAATATTTACCAAAGTGTGTTCATACTTTAGTCTGAATTAGATTTTCAAAGTGAGAAAGTGAATGGTTAGATTTTAGGAGCATCAGATAAGTGAGGAATAATCCAAGTGATTGAGAGGGGTTGTAAAATCGACTATTTTGGGTAATAATGAATCAATTAGAGAATAAGTAACATGAAAAATTTGGAAGCTTGTAGGCATGTATTCACAAAAGAATCACTTGATCTAGACTATATTAGCAACAATAACACTTCCCATGTCAACATCAAATCAATAATGTTGTGATGTAGTACCTTGAAAAAATTTAGAACAGGGAAACCCACTAAAAATCTCTTGAACTATAATATTTTTGGTGGGTATGTGGGTGCACAACACTACCCAACCCAAGGAATGTACCCCTTCATTGATCTCAATCTCATGGGCATCCCATTCATTTATTAGGGTCTCTCTGGTACAGATAACCAAGAATCTCTCAGTTGGGAACTCA
>ML780283.1:1211065-1229095 GCA_009831015.1 Picea engelmannii
CTCTCTCTCTCTCAAACACACACGCACACACATCATATCATCAACTTCATCATTAATCTGAAAATCATAATCAAGGTTTTTCGACAACCAAGAACACAAAC
The DNA here is from genome assembly GCA_009831015.1 of Picea engelmannii. Lineage (NCBI taxonomy): Eukaryota > Viridiplantae > Streptophyta > Pinopsida > Pinales > Pinaceae > Picea > Picea engelmannii. Next base: position 1,211,167 of record ML780283.1, read on the forward strand.
ACACAGACATCATATCATCAACATCATCATTAATCTGAAAAGCATAATCAAGGGTTTTTGACAACCAAGAAAAAAATCATCATATCATGTACAAATAAAGACAAGATATCATTTTAAAATGTATGGAAGAAATAAACACTTAGGAGAAAACACATTACATAGAAAAAGAGTGCATAAACTCAAATAAGCATACACATTAAAAACATGAAAATGTCAATATCATATCTAACAACAACAATCATCTTGTTTAAATAACAAAAGCAAAATCATGCTATCTAACAAACAAAAACATTTTATCATTTAAAAATACACACAAAAACCATGCACATGCATAAAAAAACATATACATTAAAAATACAAATGTTTTCATCCTATCATCCAAGAGAGACATCATATTATATAAAAATACAATTTAACAATATACTTGTATACAATGTTTACTTATATCTTAATAGGCCAGATGTTCAGAAATCCATACATGCAAATGTAACAAACATAACTTATACTAACCGGTGCCCGTGCAGGTATCAGTCTGCAGACCTAGTTACTAATACCAGTTATTGCAGCAAATTTAATTTTCCAATTGTCTTATACTCACAACCTGATGTACTGGAATATGGTTTCATGTGACTACGTACTAGTAATGTTCGGTGGATATAGTGTGATTTAGGGTTGTTTGAGATCTCTTGAATTAGGGTTGTTTGAGATCTCTTGAATGCATGAATAGATCGAGAATGGATGTTATGTGGAAATTAAGTACAGGAGAAAAACCTGAAACTGAAGCCTCGCGATTATTAAGAGAAAGTATTGATCTTTCTTTTGAAATGAAGGTTCATATCTACCATTTAACAGAACATTAAAATTGAACTAAACTCTTAATTCAATGTTGAATAATTTTGACAGACGGGATGAAAGGAAGGTTGTGCATGGCATTTGAGATAGACAAACATAGATTTAAATTTCTGAAATGAATTTATAGAAGGAAAGTATGGCGCATGTTCTACAAAACATTAAAATCGAACTAAACACTTAATTTATTGCTGAATAATTTTGACAGACAGGATGAAAGGAAGTGATTGGATGGAATTTGAGATAGATAGACATAAATTTAAATTTTTGAAATGAATTTACAAAAGGAAAGTATGGCGCCTATGAGAACAGAGAAGAATAGAGTGCAAAACAATGATAATAAGAAGTACCTGGAATTAAAAGAAACCATCATTCAAAGCTCAGTGATTGTTCAACAGCTCAACCACCCTTTCTTTCAAGTTGTGAATGATCAAAATCCGGACCAGACACAGACACATAGCGAACTAGACACAGAGACATAGCGGACCAGAGACATACCTGACCAGAACAGAGATATCAGAAGTAAATGTAAAACTTCAGTAAGATTTGATAATATATATTTTTCTTTCAATGGATTAATTGGCCTCACTATCTATCCTTAGCATCCGTTGAACAAATGAGACAAAGACAAATCTCCTCTCCGTTCAAAAACGAAGGAAATTTTTCAAAATTGGTAAAAAAGCTTGTAAATCCAAAATGCACTCTCATGCTTTTTTTTATTTTTCGTTCACCATGTTGGTGGTCCCCTCACCTGGTCATTCGATGCCATGTTGGTAGCATGGAAGGGGAGTAGGTGAACGTGAGGTAATGGACAACACCACCCTAATCGCAGAACACGATGGTGGTCATCGTGGGAGATGGGACCTAAAGTTTTAATTTCTTGTGCCTCCTCCTACATCTATATTCAATCTCAAGTCTCACTATGGCATCACTTTTCGAGGTTCAATGAATTAATCGGCTATCGGATGTTATTTTAGTTATTATGAAATTTGTAAATATGGATATTTGAGATTAGTTGAAAGGTTGTGTCTATGATATTGCAAATGTTGATACAAAGAATATTATTAAAATAGGGTTTTAATAAGATATCATCATACATCTCACTTGGCTATATCGATATTCTTGATTAGGCTTGTGATCATGACAGAAATCTTAATGGCAGTTTTTGCTGCAAATTTTATGATAGAATGTGCAACATTCATTTAACTTGGTGATATTGCTTCATGCACATGAAAGAAAGGACTAAGTATGGAAAATATAAAATTCTATAAAGAAAAATGGTTAAATTTGAAGGGATGCTTTTGTCACATTTCCCTTGGATGCACACTATTCTTGTTTATGATTGTGGAAAATTCAGGGTCTTAATATTTGGAGTTGATGAAGATGACAAATTGCGGGTGAAATTGAATGGTTGGATAATTTGTAGTACATATACTAGTTTTCCACTTGATGCGAGTGTTGCAAGAAATATACAAGGGGTGGTAAGTCAATTTGTTTATACCACAAGGAAGGACCCACTCTGTATAGAAATCATGAATGAAATATTCCATGGAGATGGACCTTACTAGTCAATGTGAAATTGATAGTCCCCAATGGAATTTGGGAAAGAGAGAGTCATTAGTAGATTTTTGCAACAAGTGTGGGTGACAATAAACTTATTAGGAAAAGAAATCATGATGGGTTATCAAGGAATGGGAAAGGTGGGAAAATTTAATTGGTATCATTGACTGGCATGGACTTGGTGTATTAATCTTAAAATAGATCGTGGGAACTAGAAACTATTTGCCACAAAAAATGGTTATTCTAGCCAGCCCTAGAGATTTGGTATACATGAGTTCCAAAGATGCAATTTCTTTGTCAGAGAACATCTAGTATAAATCTCAATGTAATTGTTGATCATTGTAAAGGAATTGTGTAGCCCACATTACCTTGTACTGATCCCTCAGTTGTCTAGCTTAGTTGGTGCAGGTTTGAACCCTGCTTCCACGCACTCTTTTTTACATGTTTTTTTCAGAATCCAACAGGTGTCTCACTTTTTTGTCTTCATATCATGTCTCTTCACTTCGAATTAAAATTTGAAATCAGTAAATGCGATGTGGTGGTCCAAAATGGTGAATCGTTGAAATGAAGCACCAAGGTTAGATTGTCAAATAACACACTATAGGAAGAACTTCAAATGTGGATGGCAAAGAACCTGCAAAGAGAGGCTACAAAGTTGCAAGGTACAAATGTATATGAATAAATGTGGATGTGAAAGTTTTCAGACCTACAAAGAAGGTTTTCAAAGATGCAAAGGTTGAGAATAGACGACACAGGTTTGCTATAATTTTGTAAATGATCAATTCATGAAAAAAGTGATTATGAACCCATATGAGTTCTGCGAAAATGATGAGTGTCCTATAGGTGCAATGCAAAACAAGCGAGTGGTGTGAATATTTGAGGTGTGGATAATTAAGGGTGCCGACAAGCGATGGGAAACGTAAAAAGGGAAAGCCCAGAAGATTGGGAATTGGCCAAGTATGGAACATAGAATAACTAGCATTGGAAGTTTTAAGGACTGGAGGGATGGAGAAAGCGTCAGAAAGTTGAAGATATATCAGAAAAAAAATGACCAGCTATTGGAGCAGCAACAAGGAGTCAAATCCAACCATTCACAATAGTGCAGGGAAAGATCTCTAGGTGCTCCTATGAAAATGTTGATAAAATATTGAAGTGGGAAACCAAAGATGACTAGGTCAAAATTGATCTTGTTGATTTTTTATGTGCGATCTAAAAATCTAGAGGCAAATTATGGTGCCAACAACCACAATAAATCAGAGAAATCAATCAACCACTGAAACCCTAGTGATCAAATGTAAATATGTAAAAGGCCTAGTGGGAAAAGATAAAGAGATTAAGCAAAAAGTGGGACTTCGATAGGCCTTATCCTTGCAATTTATAAGCACCTGAGCACCATACTCTATAGGGATTGTTGAGCAACAAATCACGACCCTTGTGTTGTAATCTATTGTACTTATTATTTTAGTTTTTTAATTATGGAATGGGTCTTATGTTGTCACAACTAAAAACATCAACAAAAATTAGTTTTGTTTCTCGTGCTTGATGCGTGTGTGAATATCTCTACTTCACTGCAAAATTGGTAGTAAAGAACAATTGTTTGGTATCAACGTTGAAAAGTAATCATAACAGATTCTATTGAGAGCTCAGGAGTTTGAATTGAGTTGTTAAAATAACTTCAACAGCTATATGGCTTTGATTTTCTAGTGAAACAGTTATGATGTTTTTCCTTTGTGGGTTGTTGTTTTCTTGTTATCTTACAAAATCATGTTCTAAGGTATTATGGAATGCTTACTTCCATATGCATGGGACATTTTCTTACAAAGAAACCAACTTTGGACACTAAAGAACTAATTTGTGCACTTTAACATGGATACATTTGGTAACATACAATAATTAAAAAATGTTGCATCTTACACTAAACCGAAATGAAGTGAAACAATTATGATGTTTTTCCTTTGTGGGTTGTCATTTGCTTTCTTACAAAATGATGTTCTAAGGATATTCCAAAATTATTACTTCCATATGCATTGGATATTTTCTTACAAAGAATGAACTGACTTCAGAACTGAATAATTAATTTCTACATTCTAGCATAGATAATTTTGATAACATACAAGAATAAAAAACCATTGCATCTATACTAATTGATTTCCTAAAACAACCATAAAAGTCCAAAGGACCCTAAAATGAATTTTCCTATCTTGTTTTCTAATTTAGATTACACATTAAACCTAAAGTTTGAAAGACAATACCAATCATGACAAATGTAATCATAGTTAACATCATGTATTAGTGTTGACTAATGTGAAAGGTGACACCAAAAACTAGAATAATGTGAAAGGAAGTTTGATTCAAAGAATTTGGATAAGGAATATCCCCAAAAATTAATTGCCATTTCATTTCAAGGAGGGAAAACCATCTGGTCTTAAACTGGGTGAGAAATACCAAATATCCCTTGTAAAATTACATGCCTCTTTGAATCTTATGGAAACTACGGAAAATATCATGTGTTACAATTAACTCTAGATAAACAATAAGGATTATTGATGATATCAATATTGATTTTTTTTCATATGTATGTTTCCCTTGAACAATGCAACCAAGGACAGCCTCATGAAGAAACTAGATGAGGAAGAGACATTTTGATATGCAAAACTGAGTTCATTTCTAGAATTTAAAAGAAAATTGAAAAGTTAAAAAATACCAAAAAAAAAGTGGGAATCAAGATAATTGAAAATCATACGATCAAAACCCAACCAAAATATACCTAAAAAGATTTGTTGGTTATAACCAATTATATAACAGTTTCAATCGATAAGATGCATATAATTGTCAAAAATGCTTTACCAATCATCATAACCAAAAATCCTCCCTCATTGCATTCCATTTTTTTAATTGCCACCACTCAATCCCTCAACTAACTTTGCTAAAAAAAATAAACCGATTCAAACCAAATGGCAGTTCAAAGTTCATAGCCATTTAAACCCTGTAAAAAGTAAGTTGTCGCCATTTGGAGTTTTACTTGCCACAACAATACATCACTTCTCAACATGGGAAGGACACAATGCTATCCCAAAACGAGACATTTTTGCTAAAATATTTTTATGTAAAAGTAATTATTAGGTTTTCAGTCTTTGGTCATTGTTTGAAATGTTATTTGAATAATAACATCCCATATTTCTCTAATGAGAGTACTACAATGGAATATCCCTATGATAGTATTACATTCCAACTGTACATTTCACCAATGGAATTACTACAGTGATGGGATTTGAATAACATCTCACATTTCTATGATGGGCATACTGCAATGCAATGCATATACGAATGATGGGAATGCATCCAACAATATATTTCACCTATGAAAATAATCAAGTGATGGGATTTGAATAACATCCCACAATTTCACTAATGAAAATACTCCAGTGATGGGATTTGAATAACATCCCACAATTTATCTGATGGGAGTATTGCAATGGCATGTCTCTATTATGGGAATGCATCCAACAATATATTTCACCAATTTAAATATTCCAGTGATGGGATTTGAATAACATTCCACAATTTATCTAATGTGAGTACTGCAATGCCATGTCTCTATGATTCCCACAATTTCTCTAATGGGAGTACTGCAATGGCATTTCCCTATGATAGGATTGCATTCCAATGGTACATTTCACCAACGGATGGAATTACTATAGTGATGGGATTTAAATAACATCTCACATTTCTTTGATAGGAGTATTGCAGTTGCATATCCCTATATTGGATTGCATCCAACAATATATTTCACCAATCAAATTACTAGAGTGATGGGATTTGAATAACATCCCACATTTCTCTAATCAAAGTATTCAACACTGTAATGGCATTCTCCTATGATGAGATTCCATTCCAATGGTACATTTCAACAATGGAATTACCACAGTAATGGGATTTGAATAACATCTCACATTCACATTTATCTGATGGGATCACTGCCATGGCATATCCCTATGATAGGATTACATTCCAACACTACATTCACCAATGAAATTGCTAGAGTGGGATATGCATATGAGATTTGTAAAACATCCCACATTTATCTTATGGGATTACTCCAATGGCATATCTCTATGATGGGATTGCATTTCAACAGTAAATTTTCCAATGGAAATCCTATGGTGACATATCAATGGATTGCATTCCAACATAACAGTACCATGCAACTCACGAAGGGACTTTCTTGGTGATATTACAGACGTAGATTAATGTAATCCTATAGATCAACTACAAAATGATTTCTATTTTTCTTTGAAAGAATGATACAATTATAACAACGTCATTGTGAGCATAACATCAATGAAATCTTATAGTTTAGCAAAGCATCAATCATTGTTTGTTCCAAATTAATATAGTCAAGCTACAACATTTAAATTATTATTGAAAAAAAAAATATTATTTTAATATCCAAGGAAAGAGGATCCATAAATTTAATTCTCAATTATCAATACCTTGTTAGGAACACAAGTTTCCATTGATCTCCAGTAACATACATCAAAAAACATTAACTTATACATTTTTTAAACACTTTCTGATATTAAATAATTGTCAATACACAAGTTGCCAATCTTGTCCAACATACCATAATAAAATAGAATCATATACATTTATATAAAACACCCTCCATCATTCATCAAATAATAAATTCTTGACTAACAAGTCAGGACAACAGAAGTTGCCAATCATCTATCAACATACCAACATGATATATAAAACAACCACCATCAATCAATGAGATATTTTCTAGACCTAACAACTTAAATATCTTCCTTCTTGTTAAATTATTCAAGGGATTACACCCTAAGGAACCTCTTTAACATGAGGAATTGCATATGATTCTTTTACAAGATTTCCTTGACAATTCCAGATGTATTGGCACTAAGAATATTATGATTTTCTAGACACCACCCTCTTATATAGGGAAAAAATGAAAAACTATAATTAGTACAATTTGATTGCACCAAATGCAAAGATTATTCGAAAATGGCATGAATTGAAAATATTGACCAGTTACCCCACCCGCATCCTTGTACTGCTTCTGCACTGCCTTTTTTAATTCTGCATAGTGTTATATTAAGTGATCAGGGCATTACACTAAAACTTCTGAATAGTTGTATGTCAAAAGCAAGAACAAATTAAGTCACAATCATTAATAACATTTATTTTAATATACAGGGTTACAGACACTACCTTCTTGATTGTTCCATATTGTTGTTGTGTGGCTATTAAGAGGAGATTCATTATTTGGTTCTACACAAAATAATTGGATGAGTTTCAAAAACAAAACAAGGGGAATTGAAAAATTAAAAGTTTGATCAAGCTAAATTTCCTATTTTACCTCCCAATATGCTCTAAATAGACAACAGGACAGTTCAAACCTGGTATGTAGAGGACCATTTACCCTACAATCAATTTTCATTATGAATCAATTAACAAAAGGTAATAGATTGCACACCATACCACCAAGGATAAGATTGTTTATACTTGGTTCTTATAGGTGCTTTCCCCAAGCAGGTGTCAAAACTAGCCACCAAGGAAAAAGACAAGAAATAAACAAACCTACCTGAAGAATGTCTAAGAAGATGTTTCCATACCGGTCAACATTAGAATGGAAGCAAGTTGTCTCAAATTTCACTTGAGGCTTGAAGGGATAATCCACTGGAGAACGTAAAGAAATCTTGTATGACAAACCATCGTAAAAAGTATCGTTTCCACCATTTATTGTACCAACCCAAGAGAGCATGTTATTTGACTCTGGAAAAGCTGAAATTCTAGGATCACCACTCACATGATGATTGAACAAGGATTAGACAATAAAAAATGCAATCTGGGCAATTAAATAAAAGCACCACCAAAATATATCAAGGTGACATGGAAATTAAAATGCATGCTACATAGATATTAAAATAATAATGCAACATTAAATAAAACCTGCATAAATGAGGTACTAGGCAAACTGAAGAATAAAAAGTGCCTACAATTCAATTAGAATGGTTCATATTTTTCTAGATTCCCCTCTAATCATTACTCCCCATAAATGTCATAAAACATAACTATGGGACAATCATAAAGAAATCATTGTAGAAAGTAAAACTTGTACTCTTATAACACAACACAGTTTAGATACCCAATTCATAAAGGCTGCTAAATTTGACTATTCATGAGGAAGGAGCTAAGGAAGTATGATCATGAGATAAGATTGAATCTGCTCCAGAATTTTACTTAGTTCCATTAAGGCTACTAAAACTCAAAAATTTAGGAGGAGACAGTTAAGGAAGTGTGCTCATGAGATAAGACTAAATCTGTTGCAAATTTCGCTTGCTTCTTTGTTGTTAACCCTATCTAAAAGGGAACTAGCCTCTATTAGAAGCCCCACATGATGCAGTTAAGTATGTCTCCTATGATAAGATTGAATATGCTCTAAATTTTTCTTGGAAACTTTCTCTGAAAGGGAGTTGGTCTCTCCCGCTAAAGGCCTAAGAGAAGCAACAATACCACACCAGTTTCCCAGCCAAACCACTCATGTTCTATTTCAACTGACACTCATGAGAAAAGAGGGAAACCCCTCCATGGGAATTTCATTTGAGGTCTTCTCAACTAAGACTCAAATTTTCAATAAATGTGGCATGCAATGTATTAAAATCAACTATACAGAGGATTTTAGGAATACTTTTTCCATATCTTGAACCTAATAACCATGGGGGGGAACATTATGCTTTAGCATTGGAAACTTCTGCCATTTTATTTTAGAAAAATAGATATAAATAAGGAACCCATGACTAATAATGTAATCACGGGCACTAGCTGAACCAAAGACAGGACACGATGACCAAAACACTAACCAACAACTATTGGATTATGAAAAGATCTGTAAAAGAGAATGCGTGGACAATATGGTTCAAACATGTGCGGATGCAGCCCAACAACCGATGTTAGTCTGTCTCTTTGATTTCCTTGGCGTTCGATCTCATATTATATTGGGTGACGATTGATCTTAGATTATATCGGGGCTGGAGTAAGGGATATTAGTGCAGAACAGGGTAGTCGCCGGTGATGGAGGGAAGTTTGTGTTTGAACTTTATTTGTGGGTGAAATCATAGAGCCTAATAAGGTGTGGTGGTGGATTAACTCATGTGGAATTGGACAAGGTGGCGGGACCACTAGCAGATGGGAGGAAACAATTTGCATCTTGATGCCATTGTTTCCCTGAAATCCAAGTGTGATCCAAAAGAGTTCCTTCATTTTTTTCAATAACATGAACATGTGTCCCCCTGTTATGTGTTATACTATAGATTGCATGTTGCATAGGTATGGGAGTGCCTTGAAAAATATTGTTGCAAAAAGAGATGCTCATTTTTAGGAGTTCTTTCAGCTCATGAAGAGAAATCCAGAACTTTTTTTCTAATTGATTCATAAACACCCTTTTAAGACTTAGAATATGTCTATTTTAAAATAAGTGTATATAATTTCTATCTATTATAAAATAATGTCAATTGAGTCTAGCATGGTTGGTTGAGAGAAAAATTTATTATACTCTCCACTTTAGTTCAAATATTCTTGTGACATGTTTTCTCTTCATAATTTGATTGTTGATTCGGCTCTTCGCGAGTCGATTTTTAATGGGGGCTAGAAAGGTGCCATTGATCTCATCCTCACTTGTGGGCTTGAGGGTGGCATTAATTTTATTTCAAGGAAAAAATGTATACAATTTGAAAACAAAGCAAAATGTAGAATGCATACTTAAATGCTTGCCTTCAAGAATATTTTCAACTTGTCTTTGGTCGATACTTAGATGTATAAACCATTGATTATGTTGGACTCCTGACACCTAATTACAAATAGGGTCACCCCTTTCCTATGATTCCATTTCTCATAAAATTCTTTATGTGTAGATCTCTGAAACTAGGGTTTTTCTTATTATACCACAAATTGCATTTGTGAGATGGCCTAGTCCATTACCTAGCTTGCAAACCTAAATCCCATTCTCCTTCATTAGAATCATTTAAAAACAAAACTTTTGTTTCCATATTATATTCATCCATGTGAAAATCACATATATATGTTATTTGCTAGTGTACAAATCACATGTACCCTCAATTTTGTGAAAAAAATAAAAATATTCCACATTTTCGGGTAGGCTTTTCGGTTTGGCTCACTCCCAAACTTCCATTAGACCGTACACAATGGAAAATAACCATATCAACCTCTTTAGGATTCTATATAAGCACCTATGGGGGTATGGATGAGGAGAGACAACCTTGGTGCAATATTATGTTGACGATTTTCTAGCTTCCCTATTCCCTAAACCTTTGAGTAGCATCCCATGATCCGGAAACTTATTTTCCAACATTCCTTCCTCTCTCATATATGATCATGGGGTCTGTTCCAATCCCTTATGGTTCATTCTAGGAAGAACCAATTTGTTTAGTTTAGGCTTGAAGGTTCCAATGGAGGAACCCGAGCAGTTGGCTTCTAGGTAGTGTCGACGGTTAGATTCAGGTTGTAACTACCTACTTATACTGTTTCAACAAAAAAGTTCTATTTCCCTTAATATATTTGTAATTTTTTTCAATCTGTTTATATATGTTAACTTGATTTACATATTTTAATTTGCACATTGCATGTATAATTTGATTTCATAACTACTTTGTTGTAGTATAGACTTGATCTTCTTTTGTAGTTTGTAGCTAGCAGAGATCGAGAGCAAGGAACTACATCAAACATTTGGATACAAGCTGTAAGGTCTTATTTTCTCTCTTACCATGTAGAAAAATCCATGTCCTATCAGCTTTCCTTCTTGGTATGTCTTTGACCGAAGAAAGGCTCTAAGTTTCAACTGTCAAGTTATGTATTTTCTGTTGTTTTATAATAGCAAACAGTCCAAAGTTTCTTGTTGATTTGTTTCGGTTATGTTCTCAATTTTGGGTGCTCTAGCATGTCGTTTTTGTCACCAGAAATTAGTACATGCATATAAAAATAAACATAACACACCTAAATATCTTTACAGCTAAAAATGAACATATCTAAGAGACTAACACATGCATTTTTGTACACAGGTATTTTTGGTCAACATGACCCTGGATAAATCCCCCCCCGAAGAAAACTAATTTGGGATATTTGTCTATATATTGATGATTAAAGCAAGAGATACAAAAAGTAATGAAATAGAATGGAACATGTATACATAGCAAGATCCTCACGAGCTTTGCCATAAGAACTAGAGAAATAAGTTCCCAAACTGTGGTGCACCCTCTCCCTTTGTTGCCTTCTATACAGAACTGAAGCACCCTAGCTCATCAGTAACCCAATGAAGAAATCCCTCCACAGGAATTTCCTCTCTTGTGCTGCCTCTCCATTGAAATTGTCAGAGCTTGGATCCTCCAAGCAGATCTGCTACCAGGTAGCTGATAGACCTCTCAACATGTGTTCCCTCCTCCTAGTAGAAATGATCACCAGAAATAAACTGAGCCATAAACTAAATGTCTCTCTCCATAGAAACAAGCACCCAAGCTCTCCTCTCCCTATGCATCAGACCTCATCTTGATCTGACAAGTACTCCTCTCTTGATGAGAAAATGATGGAAAATAAATGTGCCCTCCTCCTAAAGATGTGCCCCTCCTCCATATGCATGCTCCCTCTCAAAAGTGAAGGCTAAGACTCCATGGAAATACTCTCCATGCAAGCTCCAAGAAACCAAGAGCCTCTCCTTAATCTCTCAAGGGTTTCTCGCAAACCCTCATGAAGTGCACCCTCCTTCTCCTTAAGAAATGTGCCCCTCTTCTCTTCTCCAAAACTCTCAAGTAAAGAATGAGTCTCCAAAATGTCGTTACCCTCTCTTTAGCCTCCTCATGCCAACCCTAAAATATCAATGGCCTAGATTAGATCTATCCAAGTCTAATCAATGGGTGACATCAAATCCAATAATCTCACTAAGGAAACCCACTTTCCTTAGTTGCTTTATGTCTATTATTTCACCCACATTGTGAATTAATTGTCACTTTATGACTTAAGTGGCATATTTCACTTTTGACTTAAAACTCCTAAGTCAAAGTGAAATTAGAATCATAAAGTAAAGTGCAAGGTTAATATTCTTCCCCCTTTGTTCTTAGAGACTCATAATCACATGGGGACCACTTTCCAAGGAACCCAAATCTCATCACTCCCTCTTACCGAGGAAAGTGCTCATCACCACCAATCTGTCCCTGTCGTGGACATGGTTGCCTCCTGGCATATGGCCGGTGACTATGGTTGTACCCTGATCACTGAAAGTGGACTCTGTCACAGATCTACTCAATATGTATGATCTATAAATGGCATTGAATCTCCATCTATCCAAGATCACCTAGATCTCGGCATCACACCGAAGATCTCCAGCTTGGTCTTCCACCAAGGATTTCCTCCTACTCCTGGCCTCTCACCAAGAGTCTCTACTCTTGGAATCTCACCAAGAGTATCCCCCTCTTGGTCTCTCACCAAGAGTCATCAATTTGGCCTCTCACCAAGTCACCTCCACTTGAAGTGGATCCAGAACCTGATCTACCCATCTCAGAAGCTATGTGAGTCTCAAGCCTCTATAGTGCCCTGCTACTCCTCCTCCTCATCCTCAGATGCATTGAAGTTATAGCACCTACTCTATGTCTACTCGATTTCTTTGAAATTGTGGCTATACTAGGTGGTCCAGTCACCCACTCTGAAGATGTGTAGGAACACTGAGTCTAATCTCCCTCTGAATCAACAATTGTTCGTCAGTCGATCCTCATCAACTCGATCTCCCCAACTAATACTAAAAGGTGTAATAGCAAATAAAGTAGTAATGAATGCACACTCTCTCACAAAATTCTCCTTGAACTCTATCTCCTCTGCTGTCATTGCTAACACATCATGCTTCTTCTTCTTCTTGTGTTATAACCCTAAATTGCACCACACATGCTTACCTGGCATCAGGCCTACTCATATCCATTCCTTGCCAAAGCCATGCTGAATAAACTCTTGAAAACCCTCTTAAATCAAGTAAAACGTGCCCTAACCTACTTCTGCACGCGTTGGAACGCTGGCAGGTCTACTACTGCACGCGTTGGAACGCTAGCTGGCCTACTACAACCCGCGTTTACCTAACAAAGCACAAAAACGGGAAAGTTTTCGACAGGACGAAAAGCTTTGGGTCAGTTAACTGAAACTCCCAGCCATGCATGGCCGAGAGTTTGTCCAAAACCCTAGCTCCTTCTAGCCTATAAAAGAAGGGGTAGGGGTACTATTTGAAGGAGGAAAAAGATAGCAAAGAAACTCTGCCCAATTGTCGAATCCATTTGTCCCAACCCTTTAGCCTTTCCTCAAGCCTAAGAATAATTCAAGCAAAGCAGTTGAAGGACAAAGAAGAGGAGGAGCCCAGGATCAGGATCGAGGAACGGTGGCCGGTCTCTATCATTATTTTAAGTTGATTCATCTTGATATTAATAAAAGAATACTTTTCCCGTCCAAATGCACGAGTGATATTTATTTTATTTGATTTATGCTTAATATCTAACCCTTAGGTAGAAAAATAGCATGCATGCATAGTGTTTTGTCTTGATTGAAGGATTGTCTTTGGAAGGAGCAGCGAAAGCAAGAGAATAAAGCACAACGGAGGATCTACATCAAACATTGATAGAAAAAGGTTAGTAGGTCTTTTCCATGCTTGTGTGTGAAAAAGGGGTTTGAGTATTGGGGTGATAGGTTAAAAGTGTTTTCTTTAAGGTCATGATCTGCGTACAAGTTCAGCCCTAGCTTGTTAGTCCGTAGGGTATTATTTCCCAACAACATCTTGGGACACTGTCCTACATAGTGACCCATATCTCCACAAGCAAAGCATCTCACTGTGCTCATGTCTCTCCTCTTCCCATTGTTGTTGTTGCTCTCTCCTCCCTATGGTGGGGCCCCAAACTTGGGACCCTCCCGACCTCCACAGTCGGTCTTCTTCTTTCCCTTTGTCCAAAGAGCAAGGTTCTCATCACCAGAAAATGTATGTTGTTGATGTTGTTGTCCAGAAGCCTAGGCTACAAGCCTAATATCCTCATGGATGAATTCATCCCACATCCTCTCCCATGTAGGCATGACCTCCCTAGCAAAAATTCCCCGTACAAATGGACCCCACGGTTTGGTGAAGCTATTCATAGCTTGCCTCACCAAATATTTAGGGTTCACAACCTCTCCGACGGCTGCCAACTCATCTCTGATCTGTTTGTATCTACCAATGAATGAAGTAATTGACTCATCCTCAAGCATGTGAATGTCCCTGAGTCGGTCATGAAGAACCATCTTCTGGTTCTCATTAGAGCTCACGTACAACTTGCACAAAGATGCCCACATCTCGTATGAAAAATTCTTCCCAGTCAAGTGGGGAATAGTGTGATCTCTCACAGCATCACATATTATCCTCTTTGCCTTGTTGTTCTTCCTCCTGAATTCTGCTACCAAGACGGGAGTAGTGACAGGAATGGGAGGAACAACTGCCTCGACTATGTCCCATTGCTTGAGTTCCTCTAAGACAAAGACCATCCTCGCCTTCCAAGGCGACCAATTGCTAACCCCGGCTATCCTGTCCTCCACACACATCTGAGATACTGACACGTCTGCCAACTTTTCTCACTCTGATGCTCCTAATGCAAAGGAATGTTGCCTCACTCCTGTCAACATAGGTGTGAAAAGAGGCAAGTGAATTCATGACCTCACTCCTAATCAGTAGGTGTGAAAAGAGGTTGTCTCTACAACCTCACTCCTATCCACGCAGGTGTGAAAAGAGGTTGTCCACAAGTGCCAAAAAAAAAACCCAATTGTCCTCTACAAAAATATTCCCTCTAACAACCACTGAATGAGTCAATGGTTGTCCACAAAAATCTTCCAAGAAGATGTATATGACAGCCAACACATATGTTGTCCAAACTGCTCAAAAATCATCCACCTCATCTCTGATACCATGAAGATTTTAAAGGTCCTATCAAGCATGCCTATTGGTTTTTTCTTTGACCACAGTGAGGCTCTAAGTTTCAAATGTTATGTAAAGTGTTTGTTGTTGTTTTAGGACAGCCAATAGTCCAAGAACTTCTTGTTGATTTGTTACGGTTGCACTTCCAATTTTAGGTGCTCTAGCATTTAGTTTTAGTAACCAAAAGTTATCACATGCATACTAAAATAAGTACAACACACCTAAAGATCTTTACAGCTGAAAATGAACAAATCTAAGAGACTAACACATGCATTTTTGTACACAGGTATTTTTGGTCAACATGACCCTAGATAAAACCCCCCCAGGGAAAACCAGTTTGGGATATCTGTGTTGGACACACCTACCACACTTAGAGGGGACGGTGAATGAGTGTGGGGATCTTTTTCCCAAAACTTCTCTCTTACACAAAAACTCCTTAGTTAACATTCAACATTTTCTCATTACTCATTGTTTTCATTTATAATCAGTTAGATGTGAATACATATCAGCAACATATCATCAACAAATCATCTCCACAAGGAACACAAAGAACACAAGATGTATGTACAATTTTTCTTTTTATTATGGACTTCAATCCAGGGGTTTTTCAGCAACAATTGAATAGACAACAACTCTACAAGAGCACCAGATCTATATGCAAGACTAAGCTTACATTCTCAGCACCAACTGAGATGAGGCAACAATCCTCAACAGATATCAATCTTTCAACATAAACAAGTGCATCAACCATGCACCAACATGTGCCAAACAACCTGTAATCAACTTGTACCATAAACAAGTGCATCCATCCATGTACCAAGTATATACCAATAATGTGTCAAATATTCATCAATATGTACCAACATCATCAACTATAAACCTCATGTATGTGGCAACTCATCAACTGCTTGTCTCAACCATGACTAGTTTTGGATTAGTCAACAACCCCAACTTGAAATAATCATAACTTTGTGCATGTAATGAATAAAGATATGAAACTGATACAAAATGTTCTTCAGTGTGTTTTATGCAATTCCTCCAGGTGGCACTACTTGGAACCTCTCATAAAAGGAGTTATAGAAAAAATGGCATACCTTGCTAAATTTTGGCTTATTCTAGAGAGCGACCTTGTAGAGCGTTCCTCACACAAAATATTCATTGAATTGATCTAAAAATGTTCAAAAACATACTACATATTGTACCCTAACCAACACATTTTGTCTCACTAAATTTTGATCTGTTATGAATAAGTTATGACATTTTTACCTGAAACACTTGTTTTTGACTAGTTTCAAGACTAACCACAAACCCTATTTTCCACAGAGTGTAACTCCCAAAATACAACGAACCAAAAGACTAATTTTTTACCATAGATACTTGGGTATGTTTTCTCAATGGCATAGCAATTTCACATTCTAAATTGTTATAGAAAAAAATTTATAGTGAAAATGGTGAGATGACCTGTAAATAACATACTTTAGAAAGCATCATCAAAAGAATGTATCCTCCCTTCAATTCCAGCCCTCTTTTCTTCACCTTCCTTCTGAAATTCGGCTTAGATATCCTTAGTTACCTCAGTCACCTGTATATATTCAATATTCTCAAGTGTTCCACACCAAAAATTCTCAAGAAGCTCTCCATCAATACTCCAAAAGATATTCTCACAAGAAGCTCTCCATTGATCCACAAAAAAGGATGATCTACAAGAGACCATTGCTATCTTATTTATACTTTCATCCTCTAGGTCACTTAACCCAGTTTTAGGTCACTTAACCTATTTCTAGGGAACTTAACCTATTTTCCTTTTTTTTAGGGTTAACCACTTTCCATAAATAGAAGGCTCTCCAATACTTTATCATTTAAATATTCCTTCTTGATTTTGTCACCTTACTTTATCATTTCTCTATTTTGTCACTTCTATTTATTATTTAAATAATCCACCTTGACTTTGTCACTTTACTTTATCATTTAAATAATGATTTCTTCTTTTAGGTCACTTTGACTTCTTTGACCTTGGGGGCTTCAAGCCTTCATGTGGGGGTCCTTCATCTTTGTAAGGCCATAACTCTCAAACCATGAGGAGTTATGTGACATTCCACATACCACCGGAAATGGCATGACAAGCACTATCCATCTAGGATAGTTTCACCAATAATTTCCTTGATATTCATCTCATTATTCCACATACAAGCATGGGTCCTCCAACCATTCTTCTAAGATAACTCAATCTGTAAAGCATCTTCCCATGAGGGATTTCACCATAAGGGGACCAATTTGGAGTTCATCCATTTGTGCACCTTATCAATCATGATAATAAAATAATGAGAGAAAGGGTCCTCCAACCATTCTTCTAGGATAACTCAATCCGCAAGCATCTTCTCGTGAGGGCTTTCACCATAAGGGGACCACTTTGGAGTTCATCCATTTGTGCACCTTATCAATCATGATAAGACAATAATGAGTCATCTATACATTTTTCCAACAATGCATCATATACTAATGAAACCACAACGATCC
>ML780283.1:1236076-1271884 GCA_009831015.1 Picea engelmannii
CTCTCTCTCTCTCTCTCTCTCTCTCACAGACACACACACACAGACAGACATAGTATCATCAACTTCATCATTAATCTGAAAAGCATAATCAAGGTTTTTTGACAACCAAGAACACACACACACATACATCATATCATCAACTTCATTAATCTGAAAATCATAATCAATGTTTTTTGACAACCAAGAATAAAATCATCATATCACGTACAAATAAAGACAAGATATCACTTTAAAATGTATGGAAGAAATAAACACTTAGGATAAAACACATTACACACAAAAAGAGTGCATAGACTCAAATAAACATAGGCATTAAAAACATGAAAATGTCAACATCATATCTAACAACAACAATCATGTTATTTAAAAACCAAAAACAAAATCATACTATCTAACAAACAAAAATATTTTGTCATTTAAAAATACACACAAAAACCATGCACATGCATAAAAAAACATATACATTAAAAATACAAATCTTTTCATCCTATCATCCAAGAGAGGCATCATATTATATAAAAATACAATTTAACAATATACTTTACAATTTAAAAGGATTTTCTCTACATCTTTTCACATTATACAATTTTAAATTAAAAAACCAATTACAAACACATCATCAATTTTATAGATTTTGAATAAACAAAATAAATATATCCAAAATACATTATTTTTCACATTATACAGTACAAATAGTTAAATAATCCACACTCAATTCATATGTTACAATTTCAAATGGCCAAACAAATACACAAACATGATAAATAAATAAACATTCACTAAAAACACAAATCTCATCCACTTACACTATAATAATATTGTAAACAAATAAATATAACATATCAAAAAATCAAAATTTTTATAAGATAAATAATTTCAAAACAATATAAATCAAACACAAGAGATGTAAAAATAAATAATTTCATATACATATATATAATAAATAAATATTCAACTCTGAAAACGTGTTATTGGGGTTTCCATTGTGATTGTAATATCTGCGTGAGCAATTGGATTTGACTCCAAAATCTCCAATAACTAGGGGTTGTTTGAGATCTCTTGATAAGTGGAGATTAGTCATCATATAGTAGTCAGATTGGGATTGGGTTAATCTCTTTGTGAGTACATGGATTCAACAATGAAACTCCATTACTTGGATTGTTTGAGATCTCTTGAATGGTTGAATAGGTAGAGATCACTCACCAGATTGTATGAACCATGATCTGCCATTAACAATGAGTAGAAATTACAGGGTTGAATTTACGGAATTGGATGGACTATTCATAGATGAAAACCTGGAAACCTGGTTCCATTGACCATCAATTGACACACGATGGAAACCTAGTTCCATGCATGCATTGTTTTTAATGACCCTTCGATTTCTTTTAATGACCCTTCGAGCAAAAGATATGTTCGCAAGTTGGTTCCATGCATTGCTTTTAATGCACCAAACACAATTAACACACCTTATATTCCTCTTGAAATCTCTAAAATAACACAACTCAAGTATCTAAATAATCATTATTTCTCAGAGGTTGTGATGGAATTTTTTTTCCACAATAATAAACCTCTTGTACAAAAGTTAAGATTGAGAAAATTTTACAGGGTATTTTAAAAAGGAGCTCAAAGAATAACAAAATTCAGAGTGCAGTGGCCTTGCAGCAATTATTACTTAGATCACATTTGTCAATTTATTTCAGGACAAAGCCTGTAAATAGTTTCGAGCTTCATTGTATTGATTTAAATCATGTGTCAAATGCATATTTTTAGATGGAAAAGAAGGATTAGAAATATTATGGAGATCAAATTATTATCACTAATATGCAGTTGGTGGAAAAATATTGGGAGGAAAGTTGGCTAGAGAATTATGTCATGAATCTCTATGGGGTCACATGAGATCATGAATGTCGAGGGTGTCTTGATATTTTGTATTTATGTATAGTAAATATTATCCATGGTGTGTCTTGGGATTGCGATTGTAATATCTGTGTGAGCAATTTGATTCAACTCTGATAAGTGGAGATTACTCACCAGATTGGGTTTAGGATTGTTATTGTAATATTTTTGTGTGCGTGCTTGGAATTAGGGTTGTTTGATATCTCTTGAATGCTTGAATAGATGGAGATCACTCACCAGGTCGTACTTAGATAAGACCAAAATATGTTGTTGACAATCAATAGAGATTACAGGGTTGAATTTATGGAATTTGATGGAATGTTCGGAGATTTTGTAGCTATAAAAATAAATGTATCCAACTTAGAAGTACAACACTACGCTCTACATACATTTCAGAGCCAGCTGAGGATAAGTTGGAACTCCATTACCTAATACTGATTTCTGTGTGGGTTCTTATATTTTGATTGAGAATGGATACCTGGAAATTAAGTACAGGAGAGATACCTGGAACTGAAGCCTCCCGATTATTAAGAGAGAGTATTGATATTTCTTTCAAAATGGAGGGTTCCTATCTATCACTTAACAGAACATTAAAATTGAACTAAACCCTTAATTCAATGATGAATAATTTTGACAGACATGATGAAAGGAAGGTTGTGCATGGCATTTGAGATAAACAGACATAGATTTAAATTTCTGAGAACAGAGAAGAACAGTGCAAAAAAAATGATAATAAGAAGTACCTAGAATTAAAAGAAACCATTATTCAAAGCTCAGTGACTGTTTAATAGCTCAGTCTCCCTTTCAAGTTGTGAATGATCAAAATCCAGACCAACACCAGACCACACAAAGACTAAGACACCCAATGACACAGAGACCAGACCAGACCAAAGATAGAGGAGGCAGTAGTAAATGTGAAACTTCAGTAAGATTTGATAATAAATATTTTCCCACAAAACTTCAACAATACTGTGGTTCCTCTAATTCCTCCAATACCTCAATAAGTTTGTGCAATCATTTTTGGATAATATTTTGATATATTCAAGGACACTAGAGGAGCACTAAAAGCATTTGAGGCTAGTATTGCAGTGTCTTTAGACACTTAGGAGTTAGTTAAGATCAACTTGGTATAATGTGTCGTTAGGTAAAAGTGTGTTTCTTAGTGTGTTTCTTCAGTATGCATTAGTATTCATTTGCAGTTAGGAAATCTCACAGTCACGATATGTTCCGAACATAGAGTGATCTAACGATCCATATTCTCCTCCATCTTAACGATTACATGGATATGTGGATTAACACCTGATTGGTCCATGATATCTATTTAAAGTGCATGGAGGTTCATTTGTCGATGATATATTGTGAGAAACTCTCTTGTAAACTCTCTCTGTAAATTTCCTTTACATTAATAAATTGCTCCAAGTGGCCAGGTTGGTTGGGTTATGGATGTTTCCCCGTAGGAGTTTTATCACATGAAAATATTGGTGTATTTATATTTTATCTATTTGTGTGAGTGGTTACTTAAGGTGTTCATCCTCTGTTGGAATACCTTTGTTTTTGAAAATGGTATCAGAGCACATATGAAGACCCGCTACTATTGTAGATAGAGATCGTAAAGTTGTGTTGCCTCATCTCTGTTTATCCCATTTCTGTACATTTCTAGTTTAAGAGAATTATTCCATTGCATCTGGAGAACTCGTTTTAGTCAGGAACGTTTTTTTTTCCCTCGAAAAGGTTTATTTTTTCCCAAGATATAGCCTTTTCAGTCAAATCTAGAGGTATAAACCTGAAAACGCCCTTTTAAATTTTTGCAGAGTTATTATTTCAATTTTATTTCGGTTTTATTTTTTTTTATTTCTAGGTTGCTACTCTTTTGGATCAATGTATGCTCTTTTCCCCACTGCCCTATGCGATATCAGAAAATCAAAAATAGATCAGAAATGGTTTTCATATCTATGTATGTTATTTGTCATGTGCTCTGTGTGATCTTGGTAAATTAGAAATAGAAGGAAATTTTCATTTTTCGGGTAAGCTAATCGAGATCTAACCCTTGTTGTCATCAAGAAGCAAAAAAAAATTCTTGTGTAAAAATATTTTTTTATGAGCACACTCTCCAATGTCATCTTCCACAACAACAACAACAATCATTCTTCTAAACAATACAATATGTTTTGCACTAGCTCACTTGGTTAAAAGTTGTTTTATTAAGTAAGAAGTCTTGAGTTCAAATCTCTTTTTTGTTACTTTTATAAAAAATTCATGCATCCGTTGTAAAGTGTATTTTACTTCAGTTGTAAAAGTGAATCACTATAAGTAGCTTTAATATTTTATTTTTATTTATTTTGCATGCAACTTTATTTTATAAAGTAACTTCATTGTAAAAGTTGTCCCTGCTTATTCTATAAAAGTGGGTCAATTCATAAAAAAATTATTTATAAAAGTGAGGTTATTGGGAGGGTTATCACCACATGGAACAACTTCTACTTTCCAGATGGATCTTTGGTTATCGTTTATGCCTTTTTTCAGAAGGGCATAACTTTCACATCTGAAGTCCATTTTCAATGTGGTTTTTTTTAAAAGCCTAATTTTTTGAGATCTTTTCATCCATACCACCAATTTTGGTTTTTAAATCTATATTATTTGTATATTTAATATGTCTTCTTCCAGTGATCTTTAACTTACCAGCACCAACTACTTCCAATGGAAATCCCATATGGAGAATTTATTAAGAAGTAAAGGATTGTATCATATTACCTTGGGAAAATAGCTAGAACCTACTGATGATGAAAATAAAATCAAATGGAAAAATAAGAATGATGAAGCATGTGGATTGATTGGAATGTCCATCTCTCCTTATTTAGGGTTTCACCTTCAAGTAATTGATGACTCTGATGAAGCTTGGGAAAATCTTGAATATGTGCTTGGTAAAAAAATATTATATGATCCCACCAGATAGAAGATAATGACTTTAATTCCAAATGATTTTTCTTGCATTTACGACTATTTATCTAAGTTCAAAACACTTAGAATTTTAAGTGTAGAATGTAACATAAAACTAGGAGAAGAGTGTTGCATTTATATTATTCTTGCTAAACTCGATAGTGCTTATTCAATGTTTGAATCTACCTTATATGCCACCAAACAAGCTCTAGGGATTAATTCTAAAAATCCCTCTCTTAATTCATTTTGTGATGATTTGATTAGAGAGAAATATAAGCTTGTGCAACTTGGAGTAATCAGCACTGCAGGAAGCTCCACCAAATATTTAGTGGCCCAACAGAAAGATAAATCCAAAAATCCCAAGAAGAAACATCCTCGCCACAATAACAAGCAAAACAAGGGTCCCAAACCCACTCATCCAGATTCCACTCCTAATGGTAATAAAGGAGCAAAATATAAAATTAATAAGACGAATTCCAACTTTTATGGGAAAGATGGTCATGATGAGTCCAAATGTTTTAATAAGATGACAGCTTTATAAGCAACGATGAAGAAGCACAACATCAATATTGATTATACTTGTTCTTCTTCTTCTCATGGACATGCACTTTCTGCTTCTGGTTTCTCCTTCAATGCAACTTCTACTTCTTATTTTGATGAGTAGCTTATTGATTCAAGAGCATCTTATCATATGACTAAGGATAAATCCATATTCTCTGCTCTCAATGAATTTAACACCAAGAAAATATTTGTTAGTGATGGTAGAATTCTTAGTGTTGTAGGATATGGAATAGTTTAGGTAGATAATGGTCATTTCAATGATGTATTATGTGTTCCAAGTCTTTCATGTAATCTTCTATCTGTATATCAAATCACTCATTCGGGTGAAGGTAAAACCATAGAGTTTTCACCTCACCAAGTTGTAATCAAGGATCTAAAATGTCCTCAACATGTTCTCACAACTGGAATTGTTGATGATATTACCAGGTTGTACAAGTTTGAAAACTTTGGGTCATCATATTTTCCATCATTTTTTGTTGCTCACAGCAATGATTTGAGAAAAATTTGGCATGAGCAGTTTGGTCATTTAAACTATCACTCATTGCAACAACTATGTAATTAACAGATGGTGACTGGTCTTCCTCTAGTTTCATACAGAGATGGTGTTTGTTCCGGTTGTGTTCTCAGTAAACATCATTAGGACAATTTTGACAAACATGTCTCAACCCCTTTGCAGTGTGTTCATAGTAACTTGTGCAGTCCACTTTCTTCACCTTATTTTTCTACGTGCAAGTATTTCTTAACTTTCATTGATGAATTTACCAGATAGACTTGGGTTTACTTCTTAAAACTTAAGAGAGAATTTTTTGACAAGTTCTTGGCCTACAAGGCCCTTGTAGAAAAGCAATCTAGACATCAAATTCAAATACTAAGAACAGATAATGGAGGTGAATATGTGAACAAACAATTTACAAGTTACTGCATTGCACAGGGCATCCAAATGCAACACATTGTTCCATATAAACCACAGAAAAATGGTGTTGTTGAAAGAAAGAACCACACTTTAAAATAAATGGCTAATTGTATGATCCAATCTAAGGGACTGAGTCTAAAGTATTGGGTGAAATCCATTAACTGTGAAAATTACATAGTAAATTGCACTCCCACCAAGGCTCTTAAAAATATAACACCAGAAGAAGCATGGAATAAAATTAAGCCAGATGTAAGTCACTTTCGTGTATTTGGAAGTGTAGCATGGGCTCACATTCCTTAGGAGAAAAGGAAAGCATTACAACCTAAAAGTGAGAAGTGTGTATTTTTTGGTTATTCTGAAGATGTCAAAGGTTACAGACTTCTTCAAACACTTTGTAATGAAATTATTATTAGAAGAGATGTTAAATTTGATGAATATCTCCTGTCCTGGGAGCCTAATTCGGTGATTGTGTCTTCTTCGTCATGTGAGCCATCTTTGAAGTTTGTTCCATCTACTATTCCTATTCTGGTTTCTTCTTATTCAGATGATGGAAGTGAGGATGAAAATCTACCTTCTCCTTCTCACCTTCTCCAGATGATTCCATTGAACAAGAACCAACACCAACACCATCACTTCCTAAATGGATCTATCCAACATGAGAAGCAGTTGGTGATCTTTTCACTGATCCTTCAGATCAACGTCAGACTCATTCATAGTTCCAATGAGCCTCTTCTATGTTGGCTCAAGTTTCATAGACTCGTGATCCAGAGACATTTGTAGAAGCTTCAAGTCATCCAGATTGGGATACGGAAATGAATGAAGAGTATAAGTCTTTAATGGAAAACGATGTGTGGGATCTTGTACCTCTTCCAAACGGAAGAAAATTTGTCAAATGTAAATGGGTCTATAGAAATAAGTATGCATAAGATGGAAGTGTTGAAAGACACAAGGCTCGGTTAGTTGCCAAAGGATTATCCCAAGTTGAAGGAATTGACTACAATGAAACATTTACCCTTGTCACCAAAATAAATTCCATCTGCCTTGTTATTTCCCTTGTTTCCTCACATAAATGGGAGGTCCATCAGATGGATGTTAAATCTGACTTCTTGCATGGGGATTTGAAGAAGAAATATGCATGGAACAACCTCTTGGCTATGTCTAGAATGAATCTATCCTTGTCTGATGCCTTAATAAATCTCGTTATGGTCTTAAGCAATCTCCTTGAGCTTGGCATGCCAAAATGGACAACTTTCTTCTTGACATCGGCTTTTCTAGATGTCATTCTGATCCTAATATCTATACCAAGAAAGTAGGAATCCATCTCATAATCCTTGTCCTTTATGTTGATTACCTTATCCTTACTAGTAGTGACTCAAAACTTTTAAACCATGTGAAAACCGGCCTTAAGATGAAATTTGAAATGACAGACTAAATTTATTTGCAGTATTTCCTTGGCCTCCAAGTTTTGCAAACCAAGGAAGGAATTTTTATTTCCTGATCTAAATATGCATTTGACCTTCTTCATCACTTTCACATGGAAGATTTTAAACCAACCCCTTCTCCCTTCCAGTCTGGAGTCAAGCTTGATTCCACCTGTACATCTCCTAAAGTTGATGCCACTTTGTACCGTCAGTTAGTTGGTAGCCTCTTATACTTGACTCATACCCATCCTGATATTTCCTTTGTTGTTGGTCTTGTTTCCTAGTATATGCAAAACCCCCATGAATCCATTGGAAAGTATCAAAAAGAATACTTTGGTATGACTGGGGTACAATTCATTTAGGGATCCATTAAAGTTGAGGGGGGACACATTTATTGGTTGGTTTCACTAATTCAGATTGGGTTGGTGACCCTAATGATTGGAATTCTATTGTAGGTTATGTTTTCATCCTTTGTTCGGGACCTGTCACTTGGGCCTGTAAGCAACAATATGCTATTGCACTTTCTCCGACAAAAGCATAGTACCGAGAAGTGGTTACTGCAAGTTAGGAAGCCTTGTGGCTTCGACAAATCCTTTCATAGTTTGGATTCCAACAGCAGCATATGACCATCCTTTGGTGTGAAAATCAGAGTTCCATCAAGCTCACCAAATACCCAGTTTAGCATCATCATAGAAAACAGGTCAAACTACAAATGCACTTCATCATAAATCTCATTCATGATCAAGTTATTGAAGTTCTCTTTTTCCCTACAAAATATCAAGTTGCAGACATTTTCGCAAAGTCTCTTACAAAAGCAAAGGTTTCCAAACTTCAATCTATGTTAGAATTTCAGGAAGTTCTCACTAAGGGGGGATAGACTCTAATGCCTTCTTCCTTCTCCTATTGTGCCACCTTTTTAAATCCTTCAATATTATCCCAAGTTGTTCTTAAGGGGGGATGTTAGGATATTTAGACACTTAAGAGTTAGTTAAGATCAACTTGGTCTAATGTGGTGTTAGGTAAAAATGTGTTTCTTTAGTATGCATTAATATGCATTTTCAATTAGTAAATCTGATGGTCACGATATTTTCCCAACATAGAGTGATCCAACGGTTCATATTCTCCTTGATCTTAACGGCTACATTGGTATGTGGCTTAACACCCAATTGGTCTATGATCTCTATGTAAAGTGCATGGAGGGTCATTTGTCGATGATCAATTGTGAGAAACTCTCATGTAAAGTATCTCTAATTATTTTTTGCATTAATAAATTGCTCCAAATGGCCATGTTGATTGGGCTTGTGGATGTTTCCCCATAGGGATGTTACCATGTGAAAACATCAGTGTGTTGATCTTTGATCTGGTTGTGTGAGTGGTTATTGAAGATGTTCATCCTTTTTTGGAATACCTATGTTATCGAACATTAAGGAGCATATGTTGTATGCTAAACTCTCTTAGTGTTCTTTCTTTGAATCAGAAATTCATTATTTGGGTCACATCATTTCAAGAGAAGAAATTTTTATGGATATAGCAAAGATATAAACTGTTATGGAATAATCAGCACCTACAAAAGTACATGAAGTAAATGTTTTTATGGGCTTGGTCAATTATTACAGAAGATTTATGGAAGGTTTTTCAAATATTGTGAATCCTATCATAGAATTGCGTAAGAAAAATAAGAAATTTTTATAGATGGAGAAAAGTAAGAAGGTGTTCAACAAGATTAAATAGTTGTTGATGAAAACTATCATACTGAAGGTACCAGATATGGATCAGAGTTTTTTAGTTTGTACGAATGCTTCAAAAGAAGGATTAGGCACAGTCCTCATGCAAAAGGGTAAGGTGATATAAACTACACTTCAAGGAAATTAAGACCATGTGAAGAGAATTATGTGATGTATGACTTGAAATTTGTGGCAGTAGTGAATGTGTTAAAATTTGGAGACATTATTTGGTTGGAAGAAATTTTTCACGGAAGACAGACCGCCATGGACTTCAACTCATATTTACATAAAGTAATTTGAATTCTAGATCAAGAAGATGGTCAGAATTATTGAATGAGTATGATTTTAACATAACATATATTAAAATAATGTTAAACAAGGTAGTAGATGCCTTGAGCAAAAGACCTTAAATATTTTCAATGTTACCTTTATAGACGAATCTTAGAAAAAAGACACAAAAATTACAATAAAGTGACACATGGCATGCAAAAGTAAAGACAAAATTAGAAAATGAAGTAATGAGAATTCCTAAGTATGAGGGATATACTTTGGATAATGATGGATTATTGAGATTTCGTGGAAGGATTTATGTACCTCCAAATGAAAAAAATTGTAAGTTGATACTCAAGGAAGCACATGGGACAGTATATATGGCTCATCCTAGAGTGAAAAAGATGTATGCAAATCTAAAATCATTATTCTTTTGGAGTGGAATGAAGAAGGATATAGTAGATTACGTGGCTAAATACTTGAAATGTTGAAATTTAAATGTTGAGCATTGACATCGAGCGAAACTATTGTAGCCATATGCAATACTAGAATCTAAATGGAAAGTGATTTCGATGGACTTCATAGTGGGATTGCCTATGACATCAAGAAGACTTGATTCAATCTTAATAGTAGTGGATACTTCAGCAAAGAGTGAAAATTTTATTCCAGTAAATAATACTTATAGAACAATGTAAATAGAAAGATTTTTTATAAATAAGATAGTGAGAGTGCATGAAATTCCAAAAAATATCATTTCAAATAGAGGTTTATTATTTACAGGAATTTTTTGGACTAGTTCCCAAGAAGCCCTAGGAATGAAAATTAATTTGAGTACAGTGTATCATCCTAAAATGGATGGACATATAGAAAGAGTAAATAAGGTGTTACAGGATATGTTTCATATATATGTAATGGACCATCAAAATTGTTGGGAAGAGTATTTACCTCTTGCAGAATTTGCATATAATAATAGTTATAAGTGTTTGATTAAGATGGAATTTTTTTTGTTTTTGTATAGACCCTATAGAACTCCTCTTAATTGAGATGGACTTGAATATAGAGTTCTAATTAAACTATAAATGCTTCCATAAATGAAATAAAAAATGAAAACAATCTGGAAAAGATTGAAAGAAGCTCAAGACATCTAGAAAAGTTATGTGGATGCACATACAATAGATATAAGTTATAATGAAAGAGACAAAGCATATATACAAGTTAAACCACAAAGAAATTGACAAATTTGGCAAGGGATCCAATGTAATACCCCATTTTTGATTCCCCGTTTAATAATGTATTTGTTTATTTGATGAGAGGTTGGAGTTACCAAACAATTGAAAGGGGTCGGAGTTCCTAGGAAATGTAATTCTTTGAACATTTTCATAATGATAAAAATACATCATTGGTTGCGAGATAGACAAGGACAAAAGTTATAGGGGGTTATGATTCCAGGAGAGAGGGGGGAACCGAGGGAATAACCTTTATTCTTTGTTTAATTAATTATCACCCATGGTTTTGTTGGGGAGGGAATATGAGGTGGTGCATGAGTCTCATGGGGAGACCACACTGGCCTTGGAGTTCTTGGATACAAATTCCCCATTATTTATGGTCTTGGGGGTTGGAATCAGTCGTTCATTTTTCTATTTTCTCTTTTATTCTTGTTTTGGGTTTTGGGCATGGGGAATGAATTAAGGGAAGAAAAGAACCATTATTTATTGGTTGTAAGTGATTTTCAATTATTCCAGCAATGAATTGATGCATGAATGCATGGATTCATTGGCATTCTAATAAACCTTGTCACAGTTGCAAGTCCTAGAGAGTTCCATCATTAAGATTCTTAACCAGATGCACCGGAGCCATGGAAGGAGGTGGATAGCTTGAGGAACCGCATGGCAGTGAAGAGGGTTCATTCTCTTTTGTTTTGTAGGCTGAGAGAAGAGAGTTGGTGAACTTTGGATTGTTATGTGTTGAGAAACCTTTGATGTCTTGAGTGTTGACTGGTTTGGTAAACTAAGTGTCATCCTGGAGCTCATCCTTGTGGATTCATAACCCTAGATCGGGGGTGACCTATTGTTGATACTTGGAACAACAACATCTAAGGTTGGGTGGAATGTCCTTGGTTTGCAGCTAGTTGGTGATTAGTTTTGTTAAAGACAAGTGCTCTCTATCATGATGTTTCCCTGCTTATATATAATTGTTTTTGTTGTGTATTGATTAATATCTTTGAGATATGCATTAATAATGTGCATGTTTGCTAGTTGTTGTTGTGCAGGGCATATTTTTCTCCTTTTAAAAGTTTAATATGAATCTTAATGACTCCATATGTTATTTCATGCTTCTCTATTTAGTTGTTTTGCATCAGTAGTTAGATTTGGCTCAAGAAGTGTGTTCTTGGATTTGTTGGTGATGGGTACATCACAAATTGGTTCCAAAGCGCTTTGAAGGGAATTCTAGTAGTAACGTGCTCGGCCTGTGGTAGTGGCTAGGTGCATGACAGAGTCGTATCAGAGTCATTGGTTACAACATCAGGCCTTAAAGGGTCTGTTACATGACAACAGAAGTTGTTTGGAGGAGGCTTTTATTTTAAATGAAATTAATGGCTTGGGAAGCATCGGAGGGGGGAATATTTTTGTGGTTTAAACTCTATTTTTTCAAACTTGGGTACTAGAGTCAGGTTAATCCTCCACACCCCTGACCTCCCATGTATTTCCTCCTTCACGATCTAAACAACAGAAGTGACACTTATGCCTCTTAGAATTCAATGCTCAGCAATCATCGATAACACCTCCATGTGGGTTCTCCATCATTGATCTGTGATGGGGAGTTACCTTTATTTTATCCGGCATGCATGGGGGAATTCTGGACCGAATTGTTTATAAGAAAAATTGAACCTTGTATTACTTGTGTGTAAAGCATGAAAGAGTCATGGAACCATGCAAAGCTTGCGTGTGATGACACTTTTTCCCCAGTGGGTCAATGGTTGGATCAGACCAAAGTCGAGATCAGGGAAGTAGAGATGTTGAGCCCGATGGGTCAGTGTGTTTGATCTCCTGGTGGGTCCTTACTGAACCCTCACAAGTTCCTAGCTCCATGTTGACATCCCTATCTCCAGATAACCTAGTGAGTTGGTACCCCAGTGCCTTGGTGGGTCGATGAGTCAATGGCCATGTCATATTCCACATACAACACACATGGAAGGGTCCACATGGATGTCACATTAGTCGGGAATACGTCAACAAGAAGAGAAGGGTGACAAGTGGTTTATGCCATGACATCTAGCTTATCAGATCCATGCTTTCACCACGTTAGTGCCATGTGTAGAACTATGGTTAGCCCATGTATCACAAAGATAAGGTTCCATGTGTTGTAGGTGTCAATTAGAACCCAACCATTGGATCTGGAGGCTAAGAGATATTGGTCGTTGATAAATCTCAGGAGGGAATTTTATGTGGTGTGCACCTAATGGGCCAGTGGAGCCATATCAGACCCCCGAATCCATAGAAATTTCAAGCCTTGTTCCTTGGTTTAAATATATTTGTCTCGATCACCTGGTAGGTCAGTGGTCCCATACCAGACCCTTGCAAATTTCAATCATCATTCCTTATTATAAAACATGGTGTCATGATTTCCCAATGGGGCCATACGACCCTCAGAAGGTTTCCAAGCTTTGTTTCAGTTTTTTCATCCTGATACCCAGGTATCTCGGTGGGTCAGTGTCCAACTCAATTGCCACATCAACTGCCATGTTGGCACCATGAAAGTGCCTCGTCGTCTTCCACATCATCTATCACATGTGGAATGGATCCACGTAGATTCCACTTTAGCTTGAAAGACCTCTACAGAAAGGAAATGCCCATAAATTTCAGAACAACATAATTTTTTCCTCCGAGCTTGGAATTGAGAAAATGAATAGTCGTTTGAAATATCGTGGAGAAAGGAATCCAGTTATGCACCTTGAAAAATGTTCTAAGCAGTAGAGATCACAGTCAAATGGAAAGAATATTATTAGTGACCTTAACAAACAAAAAATATTATATAAATTTTATATTCCTTTTTCTAGAAAGGTGTATCTGTGTGTATTCCTTTGTCTAACAGAAATTATGTTGCATGCACACTTTCTTGCAGAATTAAGAGTATAAACATATCATTTCAAGATAAGAATGAAAATTTGAGAAATGAAGGAAGGAGAGGAAGCCTTCAATCATGAGAGAGAAACCAAAGCTCAGAATATCAATGTTGGAAATGTATAGACATAATCTAATGGTCACAAGAGTAGAGTGGAACCAAAAACATTAATAGAGACTGTGAGAATTTTGAGAATATAAGTGTGGAGTTACAAAGCATACAATGAGAATATTATGAAATAACATAACCAAATAAATGCTCAAATGATGCAAATCATAAATTAGTTGCAAAAGCAAGCAAGGAATGGATCGAGTTTAAGATAGGGGGAAGAAATAAGACAATATGAAAGAATACATAACTATATAATATTCAATCATTAAAGAATGGCTAGTGGAACTCATAGACATCACTCACCTCCTTACCCATCTAGGAAGTCTTATGCATATGAGTATTCAAGGAGCAGTCCATAGGTGTCTCCTATCAGACATCAAAAAAGAAGACATGAGTGGGATGGTTTACAATGACATCTAAGGAATCTTAAGCCACCATATTTTGATGGTGAGAGAGAAATGGAAGATGATATTGAAGCCTGGTTTCTTGGAATCAGGAAGTATTTTTAGATGCACAATTATTCCTCTAATATAGAAGCTAGAATTTTCGCTTACCATTTTCATGGAAAATCCACTATGTGGTGGGATCAATTGAAGCAAGTTGAACACATGAATGAGAACATGATCACTTGGAAGAAATTCAAGAGGTATTTTCATAAAGAGTATCTTTCAGGGCACCTACTATGACAAGAAGATGCAAGATTTTTTTTAAATTAAGATAGGGAGCATGACCATGGGAGAACATGAAAAGAAATTATTTGTATTGTTGAAGTATGTGGGATTTATCAAGGATGATAAGGTAAAGGTACAGAGATTTTTCAGTGGATTTCCATCATTTTATAGAGAAAATATTCAATATGAAGAGCCTATAACTTCTACAAAAACTATTACAAAAGATAAGTACCTATATGAGCAATGCAAGGGTAGATAATCTTTGCAAAAGTATTGGAAGGATAAGAAGAAGGAGAAGTATGATCAGAGAAGGAATGGATTCAAACCTTATTTCAACATAAATAGTCCAAATACAAATCAACAAGATCGGTCTACTAAGTAGGAATCCAAGAAAGAAGACTTCTTGGGGAAAAGGGGAAGATCACCAATCCAATGTTGGGGATGAAAAGAAGACCACATGTACAATGATTTCCCTCATAGAGGAGATAAAATGAAGAACATGTACAACATCCAAGAAGCTAATATAGTATAATACATAGGAAGAAGTTTTCCAAGAATATATGCAGCCTTAGAAGATCGACAAGCGGAATATCAATCACATATGATTGAAGTGGAAGGTAAGATCATTAGTAAGCTTGTTGCTATTTTAATTGACTCATGAGAAAGTCATTGTTACATTGATCCTAAATTAGTAGAAATACTTCATTTGGAAAAAAGTAAGCTCGAAAAATCAAGTTTGGTTCATCTAGCCACTGGAACCAAAAGAAGGATCGATGAGACAATCAGAGGCTATCCAATAAATCTGAATGGAGTAAATGCAACTGCTTATATGAATCTCATACCATTAGGATATTATGATATCCTAATTGGAATAGATTGGTCGGAAAATAATCATATTGTCTTAGACTTTCATGACAAAACATTTACTTGCCTTGATGAAGAAAGAAAACAGTGCATTGTTAAAGGAATATCGAGACCCATTTCTATAAGAGAGATTTCAGCCTTACAACTTAAGAGATGTTTCAAGAAAGGATGTCAACTATATGCAAATCATGTGGAGGAACCAAAAAACACAAAAGGACCAAACCTTGAATATTTTCTAATATTGCAAGAATTTGAAGATGTATTTCAAGAAATACCCGAATTTCCACCAAAGAGGGAGATAGATTTCTCTGTTGATTTAGTACAAGTAGTTTCCCCAGTATCAAAAACTCCTTGCAGAATGTGTACACCATAATTATATAAATTTAAAATACATCTGGAAGAATTTTTGAATAATGGGTATATACACCCAAGTGTTTCACCCTAGGGAGCACCAGTACTTTATGAAAAAGAAGGATGGAACAATGAGGTTGTGTATTTACTTCAGACAGTTGAATAAAGCCATTGTGAAGAAGAAATACCCTCGACCCATAATTGATGACCTCTTTGATCAGCTAAGAGGAGAAAAGATATTTTCAAAGATAGTTTGAGATTTGGATACCGTAAGGTAAGAATCAAGGAAGAAGACATCAATAAGACAACCTTTAGAACCAGGTATGGACATTATGAATTGTTGGTGGTGCCATTTGGATTGACCAATGCACCAGTTGTCTTTATGTGCTTAATTAATGGCATATTCATAAATTATCTAGATAATTCCATTATATTCTTGGATGACATACTTATTTATTCTAAGTCTGGAGCATAAACATCACTTGAGGTTGGTGTTGCATGTACTGAGGGAACATAATATTTATGCCAAGCTAAGAAAATGTTCTTTTTACCAAGAATAGATCAATTATTTGGGGCACATTATTTCGGAACAAGGCATAGAGTGGATCCAGAGAAGATTGAATCCATTAGAGGGTGGACAACACCAAAGAATATTATATCTTTTATGGAATTAGTTGGATAATAAAGAAGGTTTATAGAAGGGTTCTCTAAGATTGTCCATCCCATCACTTCTTTGAAAAAGAATGGAACTAAGTTTGTCTGGATAGTAGAATGTGAAGAGAATTTTAACTTGTTGAAAGAATTTCTTACTAGTGCACTTGTTTTAAATATTGTCGACCCAAATGAGAATTGTTTGGTTTGTACAGATGCATGCAAGGAAGGACATGGTGGAGTCCTCACTCAAAATGGATGTCATTAGTTATGATTCCAAGAATCTTAAATAACATGAAGGGAACTATGCCACACACGATATGGAGCTCATTTCCATAATTTATGCCTTGAATAGGTGGAGGAATTATTTAATGTGGAAGAAATTTGAATTAAGGACATACCCCGTTGGTCTAAAGTACCTTTTTGAACAACCAAATTTGAATGCTAGATAAACGAAATGGTTGGAATTTTTAAGTGGGTATGATTTTGAAATCAAGCATATCAAGGGAAAGGAGAATAAATTTGTTGATGCAATCAAAAGAAGAGTACAACTCATGCATGCTACAGCCATTAGTATGCACTAGTTTGATTTAAAGAGAATAATTTTGGATGTTGCTATTATAGACCACCATTACCTACAAGTAAAAGATAATTTACAGCAAGAGAATGTATAGCATAGATTCAAAGGGTATGAGATTAAAGAGGATGGATTTCTTATGCATAAGAATAGAGTTTATGTTCCTAGTGTAGGAGAAATTAGGAACTTGTATTAAGGGAAATGCATAATTTTCCGTATGTCAGACATCTTGTTTACCAGAAGACAATTGCAGTAGTAAGATGCCAATTCTTTTTTCCAGAAATGAAGAAAGATGTTGTTGATTACATTGTCAGATGTATGGAATGTCAGAGAGTGAAAGTTGAGAATACACACCCAACATGTTTTCTATATCCATTTTCAATTCCAGAGATGAAATGGGAAGTGGTGACCATTGATTTTATCACTACATTTCCTAGGAAAGCAAGGAAACGTGATTCAATAATGGTAGTTGTTGATAAATCAAAAAAAATTGTTCATTTTGTTCCTGTGAAAACAACTCATACAATAGCTAATATTGCATACATTTACATGAGGAATATTTTTAGGTTGCATGGGATACCTAAGACAATTGTCTCCCACAGAGATATAAAGTTTGCTTCAAAATTTTGGAGGGGATTATTTAAAGGATTTGGGACAAATATGAACTTTAGCACAACATACTATCTGTTATCACATAATGTTGTATGGAGTTGTATGTGTTCATTGTTGAGAATACCTAAGTCTGTATCCTTTTCCTGTCTCTCTCCTTTTCGCAGTCCAGATCTTGAATTTTCCCCTTCAACTTTTAAAGTCATTTTTTGTTTGCTCCTTTTGTTCGAGCGCCCTGATTTCCCTTGATATCTTACCCGAAGGAAGTCTTGGCCCTAATACTATATGTTTTTCTATAAGGATGAACACTCATCTCCTTTTTCAGTCACTGATCTCCCTATTTTCCCATCCCATAGCCAGTCATCCATATTCTTGATCGTGCAGGCCACAACCATGGACATAAAGGGCGACATTCAAAGTAGCCCATTTCAAGCTTAAAAGCAGCAGGCAATTTTAATCTTCAGTGGGGGGAGAGTCTAGGAGAAGTTCGAATCAGCGGCTCGCGGGCATTCAAAATTTAAAAGTTGCGTGAAGTATAGCGCCAGAGAAGAAGGTCCAAAGACCAGAGGCCTAGAGTGAGCATGATTCATTGATCTTGAGGGGGACAAGTGGCATCCGATCCAGGTGTTCAGAGAAATGAGCTTCGAGAGTTTCAAAGTGAGAAGTGCATAAAAATTCCGGAGAGTCGAAGCCCGAAATCCCGAATCAATCGTGGACCATTGATCTCAAAATCAGCAGGGATCCATTGATATTAGCGGCAGTGCCTCCCCAAGGTCCCAAAGTCCCAAAGTGCCCGAAGTGTCAAAGTGTCTGGAGACCCTGAGTGGATCTCAGTCGTCCAAATCCAGGAGCCACGCGTCTTCAGATCCCTAACTTCGGTGGATTTGTGTGGGGAAAGTAAGTTTTGACTATTGACAAGTCTGAAGCACGGAGCCACGAAGGGATCTCGGTCGTCGATCTCAGGAGGGCCACGCATCATCAGATCCATGGCTCCATTTTGAGTTTTGATTCTCTCGGAGCCCGGAGACCCAGAGTGGACCTTGGTCGTTCAATTCAAAGATCCATGTGTCACCAAATCCATAGCTCCAACTAGAATCACAACAAGGAAATAGGAGCTAGCCTCTGAGCCCTAGAGAGCCAAATGCATGTCGGTTATCAGCACAAACAGGTGGCACCCTTATGGTTTTTACATGTGACACTTTTTTCAAGTATTCTCATACATGCCTCCAGCCTTTTTTCAAGTGACACATGTTACCTCTCCTTCCATGACACATCATCATGGTGACATCTGGCCTCCACGTCAAATCATCCTCCGTGAGGTGTTATTGTTCAACGCCAAAAGTAGCACCCCACCCCAAATTACACTTTTGGCAGATCCTAGAGTTGGTGGGTGAGTAAACTTGGCGATGGCTCCAAATATAGTCGGTGTGACCAGATCTCAGATCATGACCAGATCAAGGGCTACAGTCTATTGTGAGGACACAACATGCTCGGGTGATATTTTTCTTGAGCGGTCCCACAATGGAAACCATGGTATGGAAAAAATAATACGTGGAGAAATGTGATGGATTGCGGGTCCAAAAGTATTCTGAACCCAAACCACCTCTGAGTAGCCCTGCAATTACATGTTTATATGGAATCCTATTCGAGAGCAGCAAGTAGTTGTGCCCCTTAGCATTAAGTCTTGTTCAATCTTCGATGAAAAGCAGTAAATGGAAGGTAGGTTTGGTGGTTGAAACCTCGTCTCACCCCATAAATGGAAGGCATGGAAGGCCTGACCATGGAGACTGAATCGTCAGCCCGTGGTACCCCTGTGAGTAGATTTCCCTATAGATCCATATCGATCTCAACTCGCGTTTGACAGAGGGATGCATGTTTGATCTGACAGAAGAATTTGCCGATGCAAAGCTTTGATTGTAGTGATCAGATCACACTCCTGATAGTCGGGGACTATTCTGAGTATAAATAGATAGTTTTTATACTTTGATATGGTCGTCAACTAGTTGAGCAAAGCTCCCTATTTTGTAATTTTTTTATGCTAGGATTGTTCTCTAGTTATGTATCAGATTTGAGACTTTCATATTAATAGAAGTCAGCCTCTTTTCATCTCACTGTAAAAAATGTGCTAAAACACTCGGGCATGGAGGATACAGTCGAGGGTTGTTATGTTGTTGTAATGTAGGTTTGATTGCAGCGGTATCGTGACCAGTTTTAGTCATCTTCCTTGTGATATTTTCCCCTCTTACACTAAATGGCTCTGGCATGGAGGATCCAGTCCAGTTGTTGTAGCTGCATGGTGATGTAGGTTTGATCATTGTGCTGTTGTGACTATTTTGTTTGGACATATTTCAGTGTCTGAAGCTTGAGATTAAGAGTGATCTTGAGTATGAGTTTTTCTTCTCCAAGATGCTTGACGGCCTGATGCCCATAGCATTCTTGTCCATATTTCTTACTAAGTCTTCCCTCTGCCCACACTTAAACTCAATTCACTGACTGAAGTTAGTTGTGGCCTTCACTTCCCTGTACATTTCTTGTCTAGTTATGTGTTGAACATCATTCATATATTGAGTTTTTTCCATTGACCTCCACTCATATAAATCGAACCTCCACCAAAAACTATGATGGGTTGTGACATCCCCAAAAATAAAGTATTTTTGAAATTTAAAATTTGTTGGAAAATTATTTCATTTTTAGTAAATTCGAATTTGGAAAAAAATTTCCATTTATGGCAATTACGAATTTCGAATTTGATAATTGTAATAAATTATTATGATTTTTGGACATAAATTTCATTTGACCCAACTAACTATTTAACTGTGACACTTGTATGAAAACAGAATATTGTATATTAATTGCAGGAGGACAAATGGAACAACCATGTTAAGAATCAGCTGACCATGACTCCATGAGTGGGGAACATGTCATAAATACCTCTGGGTTGATTGTTACAAATGGAAAATTAGAGATT
Source organism: Picea engelmannii (assembly GCA_009831015.1). NCBI lineage: Eukaryota > Viridiplantae > Streptophyta > Pinopsida > Pinales > Pinaceae > Picea > Picea engelmannii. The sequence continues at coordinate 1,256,723 of ML780283.1, forward strand.
TGGCCATTGGCATCCCCTCAAAATCAGGGATTTATAAAGTTGCGAAAATTCCCCAAGGGGGAAGAAACACCTAGGCAAAAATGATTGTTTTATTATATAGCATATGTGAGGAGGCAAGACGTTGCCTAGTATGTTGGGGAAAAGAGACTATTGATTTTTCTTGTTGTTATGAACACTACTGATTGAGTGTGAGGCGAGAGGAATCTGCTAGAGTTGAAGGACGTTGTTGAGGAGGCATTGTCCAAGTTCGCCCTCATAGATTCATGGTCAAGCTAGGGGGTGAATCGGGCAACTGATTTGGATGCCCTATTCTATGGTTGGGAGGAACGTGGTTGTTCCTTTTGTTTTCCAACGAATTGATTCAGATATGTTATCCTAATCCTCCTCTGTTTAAATCATTACATTGTTAAATGGCTAGTGTAATGCATCTGTTAATGCTAAATTGAATAATATTATGGACGAAAGATCGAATCGAATGTTATTATCTATGTTGTATCTTATTAGTGGGTAAATACTAATTTCCATCAATCCACTAGTTGCGAGAATATGCATGGTTAAGTCCTGAAAGAATAATTTATGTGGGTTAGTCTATTGTTGTATTAGAGTGAAAGCAGTAGGTGAATCCCCACAACCAAATGGTACTTACAGAATTATACTAATTAAGTGTGCAGTGCAAATGGGAATTGAATAACGAAAATATACATATATATAGACGTATGTTTACTTTCCTGTAGGTTACAATACAAACAGAAATATAATAAGTAAATGAGATCCCTTTCTTATACATATTAAATAGTTATGATTTAATAGGGGATATTTGGGTATGCAAACACCTAGGATATAATTATGTATGGAAATAATCAAACGAATTGCAAAATTTTCTACAGGAAATTCTACAGTACACAGATTATAAATATTTCAATAGGTATTCATAAGAATTTGTAAGCCGACTAGGTCTAGTTAACTACATGTTAAAGTACTAGAATAAATTGGAAATAACATCGTTTAACACATAGGAAATTCTGGAACTAAATAAGAAAGGGCGTGAAGGCCCCAAATGAAATCTAAGACATTCTGGAACCCTTAAGGTTTATATATGTTATGGTAAAATTCACAATTTTATAAACAACAGCAAAAATCACCTCTGTATCTATAATAGTATGATAAGTAATGAAATAAAAAAAGGAGAAAACAACAAACTCTACTCAATTACAATGAAGTTGTTTTCCTTTAAGAAGTTACATTGAGATCGGAATAAATTACTAAGCTTTGACAGTCAGAAATTTAACTATTCTGTATTTTTGTTTTTCCACTTTCATCATGCGACATACAAAGAGAAGAATCATGAACCTTGAATAATTAAATACAAGCAAATCAAGAGCCCAGAATTAGGGTATGTCTAAACTATGCAATTGCGGTAATTATAATTAATCTATATGGTATATTATTACACTAATTGTTTGCTTGCTAAATAAGATTCGATCTTCAAACTGGGTACATTACGGTTTCAGGCCGCGAAACTTCAACTTTTGCATCTGGGGCAATTAAATCTCGAAGGGTTTTGTTTTAAGGAACTCGAGTAACTTTTCCCATGAAAAGATGGCCAAAGTTCTGAAAGTTCGGAGACTTCTATCCTGCAAGGAAAACAATAAATCGTCATTAGCATTTGGAATTGGATAGTAAAGTGTTTATATGAAGTGAATATAATTAAATCACCGAGGTAGAATGTTTATAGTGAACCAAATTGAAAAAAAAAAAAGGAATAAAAATTGGAATTATACTTAACTTGGTCGTAGCACAGGTCGTCCCTCGCATCATAACAAAGGAATATACCCTCGAACTTGATGGGGAAAGGAAGCCAATATCGATCTGATGGGTACCTCACAAAAACAAATTAGAGGCCCCATCATTAGGACGTATTGTATATAGCCCTCAAAAACTTACTCACCAAAGTAAAACAGAGAAAGACTGATAGGGTTTAAATCAATCAAGAACTACAACATGAAACTCAGTATGTACATCCGACCAAACCTGAGAATCCAACAAAATAGCAATCACTTTTTTTCTGAATGATATAAGTGCCAGGAATTGTATTATCGGTTTATTATATCGCCAAATGTATTTCTTTATAATCGTTTTGGACATGGAGTTACCATCTGCCTTACTTACTGAACGAAAATCCCTTTCATGTATCTCTCAAACTAACGGGTGGTCTGTCACGAGTTATCTTTTTCTATGAACATTCGAAGACTTGTCCTCGGCTAGAATCTATCTTAGCAAGTTTTTATTCGGAGATTATTACTACGATGGAAATTTGTACAGGGGTCTGAAACCTAGATAACAGGAGGTTTTGAAAGGGTAGAACCGAAAGATGAAAAGAAGGATACGACGAAACCATCAATGAATCACAACCCCATAGCCCGCTAGATAGACTATGCCAGAATGTAGATATAGGAGTAACAAAAGTACACCGAAGAGGACCCGAAAGGGTTTGGAGTCTTTCATTACTAAAGGGAAGTTTCCCTAGTAGCATTTGTAATTGGGATTGTAAGACAACTAACAAGCCATAGGAAGTAAATTGTCAAAGGAGAATCATAACCAAACCTATAATCAAAAAAATAAATCTTCCACTTTAAGGAAAGCCGAGTATTTCTTTCAAAAATTTTAAGTTTACAGGAGGGTCGCGAACTTACCAGAGTGAACGGGTAAGGATGCCCGGTTTCCACCTGGTGGGTACCTCTATGCATTCAAAGCTTCCCTCATGAAGTAAATACAAAAGTTCTTGTGGGAATAAGAAAAATGAAAAGACTATGTGAATGTTGATGGAATGAAAATTAAACCTAAGAGCGCCCTTATTATGTAGAGTAAAGGAGGCTAGTGCGATGGAGGGTTCTACCCATGTGAGGGGGATTAGTTGGCATGCGCCTATCGGCCAAGGGGTCAAGTGAAACCATTGTGTTTTGCACTCACACAAGAATTCATTAAAGGTCGGACCAGAGATTTAACTCATGCCTATCGAGATTTTGACCTCACACTAAAGGCGCATGAACTAAGCAGGGTCCCCTCCCAACTTGACCTACTAGAAATGGTGAACTACATCTGCGGTGAGACCTATTAGTATCTCGTCTGAAGAGAACCATCGTGTAGTTGAGATATCACACAGTTTAGTTAGGGTTAAGCGAATTTGTTCCGATGGAGTCTCACAGTTATAATCTCTTATATAAATAATGACTGACAGATCGATAACCAACCATGGGACTAAGTTTAGAATCTTGGACTATAAAGAACAATGCTAGTACTTAGGTTAAGCCTACAACCTATTTTCTAAGGTAAGTATCCCGATTTACATTAGGTTGTGGATCATTTTGAACCTTGTCCCTTTTAAAAGACTATTGAGATCCCCTTGCGTATAAGTTTAAGAATTATTTTTGCGTAGGGAAGAACTCTAGGATCATGAATCCTAAGTCCTCCATAGTCCAAGTTCAATATAGTATATATATGATACGTATGAATGTTTGGAAGATTCAAGACTAATGGAATTGTTAGAGTAATGGGTGGTTATCTTAGCATGACCTAGATCCCTATGTGTTGGGTTGGATAAAAATGTCAACATGGATAACCATAATATAAGAAACTTATCAGAGTTTAATAGTAGAGAAAAAAAACTGTCATCTTATCCTAAGAACGAATCTATCAAGTTAATTAGGATTAATGTTCCGGAGAAGAAAAAAAAAATTTATGTCAAAATTTAGGTATATTACATATGGTATCAGAGTGAAAGGTTACAACACTGGACCTGAACAGAGCCACATTAGTTGTTTAAAATATATTAAGATATATGCAAAACTAATAAACCTTTTTGTTACAAATAGAAAACATTTATGTTTTGTGTGAATTATGGCAGCTCAGGATGATGCAGAAATTAGAATGGAAGGAAATCTAGAATAGGGACCTCATGGAGATCCAAGACAAAATAGTGATGGAAGATATCCTACGGAAGTACTGGAAACAATGAGGAATCTTATTGTTGATCTGCAGGTTTTCAAAGTAGACAATGAGAAATTGAAGAAATCACAGCAGGAACAACAAGAGATAAATGAAGTCCTATTGCGCAGTATATTGAACAAGAAAATCCCAAAGGATGATAACCATGACGAAGAGGTCAACAAAAGGGCCTCCAAGAACTCTAGGCCAGAAATAGAAAAAGGAGACAATTCGTTTGAAGGAACACCTTCAGTTGAAGACAAAATTAAAACAGACAGAAAAAGAAAACAAATAGACCACCTTGAAGGAGAATTTAAAAAGATTAAACCAGCTACCTTTGATGGAGAATCCAGGACAGGAGAAGAAGCTGAGGCATGGTTGTTGGAAATCAAAAATACTTACAGATATACAACTATTCTAGCAATATGAAGGTCAGAATGGCCATCTACAATTTGAAAGGGAAGGCCAGCATTTGGTGGCAAGACCTAAAATTGGACAAAGGCCTAAAGGAGAAACTGTTGGAATGGTCAGACTTTAAGAAGTATTTCAAAAAATAGTACCTTTATGAAAGCTATTATGAAAGGAAAACGAAAGAATTTTACGAGTTATGACTTAGACAGATGACAATGGAGGACCTTATAAATAAATTTCTGGAACTACTAAGGTTTGTACCATACATACGGGAGGATAAGGTAAAAATCAAGTGATTCTTAAGTTGTTTACCACAGTCCTACAGGGAAAAAATCGAGTTTGGCAACCCCAAATCCTTGAGTGAAGTATTTAGGAAAGCACGAATGTGCTACAACCAGTATAAACAGCGGGTAGAGCTTCCCAAATCCTGGAAGGATAAGAAACAAGATTGAATGAACCAGTGGAAGAAGGGATACCAGCCAACTCTTTATCGAAATGCAGCAAAAATCTTTTCGAGAAAGGATTTTCACTCCAATCATCTGAATACGCAAGGCAGCGGTAAACTGGTAAATCTGGGAATGAAGAAGTTTGGGGATAGCTCCTGCAAGCTATTAAAGTGTTGGGAATGTGGAGGACCTCATCTAAGGAGGAATTGTCCATGTTTAATTTCAGCAAACTGAACCATTGTTCATAATTTGCAGGAAGCCTCAACAGTGGGTGACGTGGGCAGAAGCCTGCATTGGATAAATGTAGCCATAGATGGCCGGTAAGATGACCACCAGTCCTTTGTGGTAGAGATCGAAGGTAAAATCAATAACACATGAATTTTTGTTTTAATTGACCCTGGAGCTACATTAAGTTATATTACTCCTGATGTAGTAGAGTCAAACAAACTTAAGAAATTGAAACACACAAAATCATGGTTGGTACAACTAGCAACAAAAACCAAAAGGAAAGTAGTTGACTTTATTTCTGATTTCGAGTTCATCTTAGATGGTCAAAACATAAGAACAAGTCTGAACATCCTGCCACTAGGGTCTTATGATATGATTATCGGAATGGATTGGTTGGAAAAGCACAAAGCAGTACTAGATTGTTATGCAAATACACTTAACTATAAACACAATTATGGCACCACTAGAACAGCCCAAGGTATACCAAAACTTGTATCAGTTAGACAAGTTTCAGCGATGCAATTCAAGAAATGTATGAGAAAAGGATGTCAAGTTTATGCCATCCAAGTAACGAATCTATTAGAAAAAGAAGATAAGCCAAAGTTAGAAGACTTTGTTGTCCTACGTGAATTCAGAGACATGTTTGTGGACGAAATACCATAATTACCTCCTAGAAGGGAAACAGACTTCTCCATAGACCTACTACCTGGTTCATCTCCAATCTCAAAAGCACCTTACCGAATGAGTTTACCAGAATTGATGGAATTAAAAATACAATTACAAGAATTGTTGGACAAAGAGTATATCAGACCGAGTGTTTCACCATGGGGGACACCAGTCCTCTTTGTGAAAAAGAAAGACGATACTCTAAGACTATGTATCGATTACAGACAATTGAACAAAATGACCATTAAGAACAAATGCCCCTTACCAAGGATAAATGATCTGTTCGATCAAGTAGGTGGGGCCAAGATCTTTTCAAAGTTGGATTTACGATCTGGTTATCATCAAGTGAGGATAAAAGACGAGGACATAAACAAAACATCTTTTTGAACAAGATATGGACACTATGAATTTGTAGTCATACCTTTCGGACTCACTAACGAACCAGCCACGTTTATGTGCCTAATGAAGAGTATTTTCAGTCAGTACTTAGACAAGTTCGTAGTAGTATTTGTCAACGATATTCTAGTCTATTCTAAAACAGAGGAAGAATATGATGAACAGTTAAGAATAGTTTTGCAAACGTTGAGGAAACACAAACTGTACGCCAAATTTGATAAGTGTGACTTTTATCAAAAGGAAATACAATATCTAGGACATGTAAATTAAGCAAAATGCATTGTCGTAGACCCTAAGAAGATAAAATCCATTATGGAATGGTCAGTACCTAAGGATGTAGCGAATATCCGGTCATTCATGGGAATCACCGGATATTACCGCAGATTTATAGAAGGGTTTTCCAAGATAGCCTACCCTATTATGTCACTACAAAAGAAAGGGACCAAGTTTCACTGGTCACAAAAGTGTCAAGACAGTTTTAACAAACCGAAGGAATTGTTGACAACTGCACCCATATTGAAGGTAGAAAACTCGAATAATGACTTCACCGTATGTGTTGATGCTAGTAAAGAAGGACTAGGTGGTGTTCTAACTCAGGAAGGACACGTTATTTGTTATGAGTCCCGAAAATTAAAAGAACATGAGCGAAATTATGTCACTCATGACTTAGAATTGGCAGCAGTAATACACGCCTTAAAAATGTGGTGACACTACATAATGGGCAGAAAATTTCTACTATTGACGAATAATAGCGGTGTAAATTATTTGTTTAGCCAACCATATCTTAATGCAATACAAGAAATATGGCTAGCCTTCTTGAGAGAATTCAACTTCGAGGTCAGACATGTCAAGGGTAAGGAAAATAAAGTAGCATATGCTTTAAGCAAAAGAGTCCATGGGTTATTTGAGATAAATATCAGCAAGGCAGATAGTGATCTAGAACAAAGAATAAGGACAGCATGTATTAACGACGAAAATTACACTAAGATAATGGTAGAATTACAAAATAGTATTGAAAACTCAGATAAACCAGATCTAAGTATCGACAAGAAGGGACTATTACAATTTAAAAATCGACTTTACATACTAGATTCAGCAGAGTTAAAGTTAATAGTCTTGGATGAAGTGCATAAGAAACTGTATTCTGGCCATCCAGGATACCAGAAAACAATAACATCACTTAGAAAACTATTTTACTGGCCTAAAATGAAGGGTGAAACAGCAGAATACTTGGATAGGTGCTAATATTGTCAACAGTTTAAGGTCTAACACTAGCATCCAGCCAGCCTATTACAGCCATTACCAGTACCAGAATGGAAATGAGAGACCATATCGCTAGAATTTATAACAGGTTTGCCTAAAACTCAAAAACAGAATGATTCTATCATGGTGGTAATCGATAAACTCAGTAAGTCTGCACACTTTATTCTTGTAAAGTCTACTTTTAAAGCTATAAAAATTTCTGAAATATTTACGAAAGAAATTTTTAGACTGCATGGTATTCCTAAAATGATGATTTCAGACAGAGACATAAAATTCACATCCGCTTTTTGGAAGGAATAGTTTGCAGGGCTAAATACTAATTTGAGTTTCAGTACGAATTATCATCCACAAACGGATGGACAGGCCGAAAGGACAAACCAGATCGTAGAGGATATGCTCCGCATGTACGTAAGAACAAAACCGAACAAATGGGAGGAATATCTACACTTGGTAGAATTTGCATATAATAGTGGGTACCAAACATCAGCTAAGTTAATCCCTTTCGAGGTACTGTACAGCAAAAAGTGTACAACTCCAATTAGTTGGGATAACCTGACTAACAGACTCATGGTTGGACCAAAGATGCTCCAAGAAATAGAGAACATGGTAAGGAAGGTACAACAAAACTTAAAGGAAGCATAGGACAGACAGAAGAGTTATGCAGATCAGAAAAGAAGACACTTAGAATTTCAAGTGGGAGACCATGTTTATTTGAAGGTCAAAGCCCGAAAAAGCTCATTGAAGTTAGGGAACTATGCCAAGCTAGTACCCAGGTTTTTTGGGCCCTTCGAGATAATAGCTTGAATTGGACCCGTAGCATACCAACTTGCACTCCTAGCTAATCTAAGAATTCATAATGTATTTCATGTTTCTTTGTTGAAAAAGTATGTTCATGACCCTACTCATATGATTGATTGGAACTTGGTGCAGGTGGAACCCAAAGGCAATTTCCAGGTGGAACCCCTGCATATTCTGTACCGGAGAGAAATAGCACTTCGAAACAGAGTCGTCGCTCAAGTAAAGGTGCAATGGAAGCACTTTAGTCCTAAGGAGGCCACTTGGGAGTTGGAGGGAGATTTGTGGAAATATCATCCAATCTTGTTCCAAGAAAGGAATGAACACTGATGACAGTGTTTTATTGAAGGGGGAAAGGATGTGACATCCCCAAAAATAAAGTATTTTTGAAATTTAAAGTTTGTTGGAAAATTATTCTATTTTTAGTAAATTTGAATTTGGAAAAAAAATTCCATTTATGGCAATTCCAAATTTCGAATTTGATAATTGTAATAAATTATTATGACTATTGGACAGAGATTTGATTTGACCCAACTAACTATTTAACTGTGGCACTTGTATGAAAACAGAATATTTTATATTAATTGCAGGAGGACAAATGGAACAACCATGTTAAAAAATCAACTGACCATGACTCCATGAGTGGGGAACATGTTGGAAATACTTCTGGGCTGATTGTTACAAGTGGAAAATCAGATATTTGGCCATTGGAAGCCCCTAAAAATCAGGGATTTAGAAAGCTGGGAAAATTCCCAATGGGGAAGAAAGACCTAGGAAAAAGGGACTGTTTTATTATATAGCATATGTGAGGAGGCAGGACGATGCCTGGTATGCTGGGGAAAAGAGACTATTGATTTTTATTTTTGTTATGAACACTATTGATTGAGTGTGAGGCAAGAGGAATCTTTCGGAGTTGAAGGACATTGTTGAGCAGGAGTTTTTCAAGTTCACCCTCATGGATTCATGGTCAGGATAGGGGGTGAATCGAGAAACTGATTTGGCTACCCTATTCTATGGTTGGGAGGAGCGTGGTTGTTCCTTTTGTTTTCCAGTGAATTGATTAAGATATGTTATCCTAATCGTCCTATGTTTAAATCATTACATTGTTAAATGGCTAGTGTAATGCATCTGTTAATTCTGAATTGAATAATATTATGGACGAAAGATCGAATCGAATGTTATTATCTCCATTGTATCTTATTAGTGGGTAAATACTAATTTCCATCAATCCACTAGTTGCGAGAATATGACTGGTTAAGTTTTAAAAGAATAATTTATGTGGGTTAGTTTATTGTTGTATTAGAGTGAAAGCGGTAGGCGAATCCCCACAACCAAATGGTACTTACAGAATTGTACTAATTAAGTGTGGAATGCAAATGAGAATTGAATAACGAAAATATACATATATATATAGACGTATGTTTACTTTCCTGTAGGTTACAATACACACAGAAATATAATAAGTAAATGAGATCCCTTTCTTATACATATTAAATAGTTATGATTTAATAGGGGATATTTGGGTATGCAAACACCTAGGATATAATTATGTATGGAAATAACCAAATGAATTGCAAAATTTTCTACAGGAAATTCTACAGTACACATATTATAAATATTTCAATAGGTATTCATAAGAATTTGTAAGCCGACTAGGTCTAGTTAACTACATGTTAAAGTACTGGAATAAATTGGAAATAACACCGTTTAACACAGAGGAAATTCTGGAACTAAATACGAAGGGCGTGAAGGCCCCAAATGAAATCTAAGACATTTTGGAACCCTTAAGCTTTATATATGTTCTGGTAAAATTCACAATTTTATAAACAACAACAGAAATCGCCTTTGTATCTGTAATAGTTTGATAAGTAATGAAATAAAAAAAGGAGAAAACAACAAACTCTACTCAATTACAATGAAGTTGTTTGCCTTTAAGAAGTTACATTGAGATCGGAATAAATTACTAAGCTTTGACAGTCAGAAATTTAACCATTCTGAATTTTTTTTTCCACTTTCATCATGAGACATACAAAGAGAAGAATCATGAACCTTGAATAATTAAATACAAGAAAATCAAGAGCCCATAATTAGGGTATGTCTGAACTACGCAGCTGTTGTAATTACAATTAATCTATATGGTATATTATTACAATAATTGTTTCCTTGCTAAATAAGAATCAATATTCAAACTAGATACATTACAGTTTCAGGCCGAGAAACTTCAACTTTTGGATCTGGGACAGTTAAATCCCGAAGGGTTTTGTTTTAAGGAATTCGAGTACCTTTTCCCATGAAAAGATGGCCGAAGTTCCAAAGGTTCAGAGACTTCTATCCTGCAAGGAAAACAAGAAATCGTCATTAGCATTTGGAATTGGATAGTAAAGTGTTTATATGAAGTGAATATAATTAAATCGTCGAGGTAGAATGTTTATAGCGAACCAAATTAAAAAAAAAAAAATCATACTTAACTTCGCCATAGCACAAGCCGTCCCTCGCATCATAACAAAGGAATTCACCCTTGAACTTGATGGGGAAAGGAAGCCAATATTGATCCGATGGGTACCTCACCAAAACAAATTAGAGGCCCCATCATTAGGACGTATTGTATACAGCCCTCAAAAACTTACTCACCAAAGTAAAACAGAGAAATATTGATAGGGTTTAAATCAATCAAGAACTACAACATGAAACTCAGTATGTACATCTGACCAAACCCGAGAATCCAACAAAATAGAAATCACGCTTTTTCTGAATGATATAAGTGCCAGGAATTGTATTATCAGTTTATTATATCGCCAAATGTATTTCTTTATAATCGTTTTGGACATAGAGTTACCCTCTGCCTTACTTACTAAACGAAAAGCCATTTCATGTATCTCTCAAACTAACAGGTGGTTTGTCATGAGTTATCTTTTTCTCTCAACATTCGAAGACTTGTTCTCGGCAGGACTCTATCCTAGCAAGTTTTTATTCGGAGATTATTACTATGGTGGAAATTTGTATAGGGGTTCGAAACCTAGATAACAGGAGTTTTTGAAAGGGTCGAACCGAAAGACGAAAAGAAGGATAAGACGAAACCATCAATGAAGCACAACCCCGTAGTCTGCTAGATAGACTATGCCAGAATGTAGATATAGAAGTAATGGAAGTACACCAAAGAGGACCTGAAAGGGTTTGGAGTCTTTCCTTACTAAAGGGAAGTTTCCCCAGTAGAATTCATAACCGAGATTGTAAGACAACTAACAAGCCACAGGAAGTAAACTATCAAAGGAGAATCATAACCAGAGCTATAACCAAAAAAAGAACTCTTCCACTTTAAGGAAAGCCGAGTATTTCTTTCAAAAATTTTAAGGTTACAGGAGGGTCACAAAATTACCAGAGCGAACGAGTAGGGACGCTTGGTTTTCACCTGGTGGGTACCTCTCCGCGTTCAAAGCTTCCCTCGTGAAGGAAATACAGAAGTGCTTATGGGAACAAGAAAAACGAAAAGACTATGTGAATGTCGATGGAATGACATTTAAACCTAAGAGCGCCCTTATTATGCAGAGTAAAGGAGGCCAGTACGATGCAGGGTTCTACCCATGTGAGGGGGATTAGTTGGCATGCGCCTATCGGCCAAGGGGTCAAGTGAAACCATCATTTTTTGCATTCGCACAAGAATTCATTAAAGGTCGGACCAGAGCTTTAACTCACGCCTATCAAGATTTTGACCTCACACTAAAGGCGCACTAACTAAGGGTCCCCTCCCGACTTGACCAACTAGAAATGGTGAACTACATTTGCGGTGAGACCTGTTAGTATCTCGTCCGAAGAGAACCATCGTGTAGTTGAGATATCACACAGTTTAGTTAGGGTTAAGCAAATTTGTTCGGATGGAGTCTCATAGTTATAATATCTTATATAAATAACGACTGACAGTTCAATAACCAACCATGGGACTTATTTTAGAAGCTTGGACTATAAAGAACAATGCTAGTACTTAGGTTAAGCCTACAGCCTATTTTCTAAGGTAAGTATCATGATTTACATTAGGTTGTGGATTGTTTTGAACCTTGTCCCTTTTAAAAGACTATTGAGATCCCCTTGCGTATAAGTTTAAGAATTATTTTTGTGTAGGAAAGAACTCTAGGATCATGAATCCTAAGTCCTCCATAGTCCAAGTTCAGTATAGTATATATATGATATGTATGAATGTTTGGAAGATTTAGGACTTCCGGAATTGTTAGAGTAATGGGTGGTTATCTTAGCATGACCTAGATTTCTATGTGTTGGGCTGGATAAAAATGCCAACATGGATAACCATAATATAAGAAACTTATCATAGTTTAATAGTAGAGAAAAAAAATGTCATCTTATACTAAGAACGAATCTATCAAGTAAATTAGCATTAATGTTCCGGAGAAGAAAAAAAAAAATTTATGTCAAAATTTAGGTATATTACATGGGTATTGGGCTCATCCTTCCACAATCTGAGGGTGACTATCAGTGCTAACATTCATGGAGTTGTTGTCAGGGATGAATTGAAGACTTTTCCCTGGGATAGAATGACAAAGAAGCTATGATTCTGAAGGTGCATCAGATATCAGTACTATTGAATATTGCAACTTACACCTGGTGACTCCACTATTTCAGTTCTGGCTCCTAAAGGCAGACACACGAGGTCCACTTCATTGTTGCCTCTAGAAATGCCTGAAGCTGACCTAGAGGAAATTATCATAAAGGGAAAGACCACTTAAAAAGGTACCTCCACTATTGTACCAAGTTTTTCTGATAATTTGCAAAATCCCTCTTTACAAACTCCAGTAACTATTTATGATTCTCCTATTATACAAACTGCTGGAGTTTCAAGAAATTTAAGTTTTGGGATTTTTCCTGCTGATTTATCCCCTCCTATTATTGGTTTGGAAGGAGAGATATTTGACACCCCTTTCTCCCCCAAAGTTGTGAAGTATAAGGAGAGAGATTTAACCTTAGAAGGCTTTCCTACTCCAGACTTTACTAATCCTCCTCCTATTAGAGTTGTTGCAGTTACAGAAGGGGAAACATATGTTACCTCTAGCCCCTCATCTTTATCTCCTAACGCTCAACCTTTTCCTTTTTCTCCCAAAAACACAGCCCCAGTCTCACCTGTTCAAACTCCATCTCCTCCTGGTTCTCCTCCAGTTCATGTCCAAATGCCAGGTGCTAATCCTCCTAGGAACGGGATGGTTGAGATATTGGCTGCTAGATACGCCCCTCTGGTTTTACCTCGACCTATGAATTCTCTCCCAGCCACGGACTACCTTAATTACATTCCACAGTTCATAGGGGAGGGAGACGTGACTGCAAAATATCACCTTGCATCCTTTTATAGATTTGCAGAGATTCGTTCCATCAAAAATGAAGATGTGTGGATGAGAGTTTTTGTACAGAGCCTTGATGGTGATGCCAAGGATTGGTTTAAGGACTTTCCTCCTAGATATGTTGATGGGATTGTTTCTCTAGACGATTCATTCTTTAGACATTTGGGGAATAAAAAATATATCCTTTATTATGCTATAGAAATTTGGGGCATTTAAGAGAGAAGAGGGGGAAGTTGTTTCAGACTTCTCGAAGAGATTTAATAAGATGAATAAAAATATTCCCATTGAAGTTAAGCCTATAGAAATCTCTGCCAAGATGACTTATGCTAGTGCTTTTGACCCTGAGTTTTGCCTCCTGTTGAGAGAAAGAAGAGTTACCTCCTTGGCTCATATGCAATATGCAGCCCTTGAAGTAGAATCCAATATATTGGTAGTTAAAAAGATTAGGAGTAAGGCTAATAGAGACAGAAGAAAGGGTAGGTCAGAAGCCTCACCTTCTAGTTCCTCTGCTTCCCCCCCTCAAATGGACGAAGTGACCAAGCTACTAAAATCACTTTCTGCTAAAATGGAAAGGTGGGAATTGGATGGAATGCAGAGCTACATGAATACCCAAAATGTTGATAATAGGGGTAGTTTCAAAAGACCAAACAATGCTCCTCGGATCATCCAAAGAAACCAAAGAAACAGGGACAAAGATGATCAGAGAATTCAATCTCCTCTCCAAAATAACCTTGTTATTGATGAAGAAGGAGAGGAAGAAGAGCTTGATCCCAAATCCATTGTCTTGGAGACACCTCCTCATTTCTTCATTTAACCCAAGCTGCATATGAGGAGTCTCTCATGGATAGTCAACTAAACAAGATGAGTAAAGGAGAAAGGATTGGCATCAATCAAAACAGATATAACCTTAGGTCCAAGAAGAAAGAAGGAAATCCTGACATTCCTGATCAGCCTGTTAGAACCAAAAAAAATTGGCTAAAAATGTGGCAGATGGTGTTAAAGGAAAGGAGGCAAACCCACCAGTGGTCAAAAGCCCAATCCCATAAGTGAAGGAGATTTGGAAGTCTCCCTCCTCTTTCAGTTTTGAGCATGCGATTCAAAATATTAGGATCCATGTACCTCTTTCAGAGTTGGTCGAGCACGAGGGATTCAAAAGGTGCCTCTACAAAATATTGCAGCTCGAACCTTCATCTAATTCCACAGACTCAGTCAACCTCCAAGATGAAAAGTCAGATGTCATACTAGGACCTTTGGTAGAGGATAGAGATGATTCCTCGCCTCCTTTTTATACATAATTGAATATTCATGCAAAGTATTGCTGATCCAGGTGGATATCGGTGGCCACCCACCTTTTCCGACTGGATCAAAACAGTTTTCTGGCAATTTTGGCAATTTACTATTTTTAGCAAGTTTTAACTTCCGGGGCTATTTTGAGGGCCTAAATGAATGTTTTTTGATATAGAGGTTCTCAATGATATCCAAAGTCATTATTGAGCCCCCAAAATGAATCTCCTCGATGATACCTTTCCAACGAGCTATCACACGCCTAAAACGGAGATCGTATGCAAAAGTTACGACCCCGGGAAGTTGATGTACTAACTTACCCAAACGGGGCCCGCATGACTTTTGGC
>ML780283.1:1276627-1314454 GCA_009831015.1 Picea engelmannii
TGGCAATTTTGGCAATTTACTATTTTTAGCAGGTTTTAACTTCTGGGGCCATTTTGAGGGCCTAAATGAAGGTTTTTTGAGATCTAGGTTCTCAATGATAGCCGAAGGCATCATTGAGCCCCCAAAATGAATCTCCTCAATGATACCTTTCCAACGAGCTATCACACTCCTAAAACGGAGATCGTATGCAAAAGTTACGACCCCGGGAAGTTGATGTACTAACTTACCCAAACGGGGCCCGCATGACTTTTGGCGCTTCATCTCCTAGGGTTAGGTTTTTGGATGTATATGAATTTTGGCATTCTCATATATTGTAAAAAGGCCTCTAGAGCCTCATTGTAATCATCTTCTCATAGATGCGAGTAGCAGCCACATCTCTTCTCAGAGATAAGCTACCAGCGCCTTAGCTAGTTTATTTACATTCTGTTTGTAAGCATATTTCAGTCATTTGTTATTAATGAAATGAAGTCTTATTTCCGATGCATCTCTGCGTTTATGTGTATTTCTGTATTTCATTGTGTTCCTACATAAATCCGGATCAATTGCACAACTTCTTGATGGATTCAGGGGTGTCTCACAATCTCATTCCTAAAATGGTCATGGATGAACTCAGGTTGGAGGTTAGAAAAACCTACCATGACCTATATTCATTCGATTCCAGGAAGGTGAAATACCTTGGGGTGATTAAAGACCTAGTTGTCTCCTTGTTCCAACTGCCAATGAAGAGTGTGGTCATGGACATAGTGGTATTTGATGTCCCCCCTAAGTTTGGGATGCTCTTGTCCTGATCATGGATCAAAAGACTAGGAAGAACTCTACAGATGGATCTGTCATATGCCACCAAATGGATCTGTCATATGCCACCATTCATGTGAGAACCGAAGTGGATCTCGACCGTCCAAATCCAGGAGCCATGCGCCGTCAGATCCCTAGCTCCGACGGATTTGCATGGGGCAAGTAAGTTTTGACTATTGAGAATTCTAAATCCTGGAGCCACGAAGGGATCTCAATCATTGATCTCAATAGGGCCATGCGTCATCAGATCAATGGCTTTGGGTAAAATCACTTGGAAAAGCGAAGCTTGAGTTTTGATTCTCCCGAAGCCCAGAGACCCGGAGTGGATCTTGGTCATCCAATTCAAAGAGCCATGTGTCACCAGATCCATAGCTCCAGGTAAAATCACAGCAGGTAAACAGGAGCTATCCCCCAAGCCCTAGAGATCCAAATGCATGTCGGTTATCAGCATAGACAGGTGGCACTCTTTTCAAGTATTCTCACACATGCCTCCAACCTGTTTTCAAGTGACACATGTTACCTCTCCATCCATGAAACATCAGCATGGTGACATCTTGCCTCCATGTCAGATCATCCTCCAGGAGGTGTTATTGTTCGGCGCCAAAAGTAGTGCCCCACCCAAAGGACACTTTTGGCAGATCCTAAAGTTGGTGGGAGAGTAAGCTTGGCGGTGGCGCCAAATCTAGCTGGTGGGCCCAGGTCTCATATTATGACTAGATCATCGGCCATAGTCTATTGCGGGAATGCAACATGCTCGGGTGATATTTTTCTTGAGTAGTCCTACAATGGAAACCATGGTATGGAGAAAAATACTATGTGGAAAAATGTGATGGATTGCGGGCCCAAAAGCAGTCTGAACCAAACCACCTCTGAGAGGCCCCGCAATTACATGTTTATATGGAATCCTATCTGAGAGAAGCAAGTGGTCGTGCCCCTGAGCATTGAGTCTCATTCAATCTCCAAGGAAAAGCAATTAATGGAAGGTAGGTTTGGTGGTTGAAACCTCGGCTCACCCAATAAATGGAAGGCATGGAAGGCCTGACCATAGGGACTGAACTGTCAGCCCGTGGCACCCCTGTGAGCAGATTTCCTACAGACCCATGTGGATTTGATCTCGCATCTGACAGAGGGACGCATGTTCAGTCTGAAAAAAGAAGTCGTCGACACTAAGCTTTGATTGTAGTGATCATATCACACTTTTGATAGTCGAGGACTGTTCTGAGTATAAATAGATAGTTTTTATATTTTGTTATGGTTGTCAACTGGTTGAGAAGAGCTCCCTATTTTGTAATGTTTTGATGCCAGGAGTGTTCTCTAGTTATGTATCAGATTTGAGACTTTCAGATTAATAGAAGTCATCCTCTTTTCATCTCACTATAAAAAATGTGCTAAAACACTCAGGCATGGAGGATCCAGTCGAGGGTTGTTATGTTGTTGTAATGTAGGTTTGATTGCAGCAGTATTGTGACCAATTTTAGTCAACTTCCTTTTGATCTTTTCCCCTCTTACACTGAATGGCTCAGGCATGGAGGATCCAGTCGAGTTGTTGTAGCTGCATGGTGATGTAGGTTTGATCATTGTGTTGTTGTGACTGTGTTGTTTGGACATATTTCAGTGTCTGAAGCTTGAGTTTAAGAGTGATCTTGAGTCTCGGTTTTTCTTCTCCAAGATGCTTGAAGGCCTGATGCCCATAGTAGTCTTGTCCACCTTTATTACTAAGTCTTCCCTCTGCTCACACTTAAACTCAATTCACTGACTGAAGTTGGTTGTGTCCCTCACTTCCCTGTACATTTCTTGTCCAGTTATGTGTTGAACATCATTCATATATTGAGTTTTTTCCATTGACCTCCACTCATATAAACCAAACATCCATCATAAAATTGGATGGGTACTGGGCTCATCCTTCCTCAATATGAGGGTGACTATCAGTGCTAACACTATCCACGTTCATATGGGCAGGAAGAGAGGGTCAACCAAGTAATTGAAGGTGTGTTGAGAATGTATGTGATGGATAAGCCATCTAACTGGGAATATTACTTGCATTTGGTTGAGTTTTCCTACAATAATGGGTACTAATATTCGTTAAAGATGAGCCCATTTGAATCTTTGTATGGTATAAAATGAAATACTCCAGTGAGTTGGGACAACCCAACAGACAGAGTAGTACTTGGGCCAAAATTGTTCAAGGATATGGAAGACCAAATGGTTAGAATTAAGTAGAATTTGAAGGCAACACAAGATAGACAAAAGAGTTATGCAAATAAGAACAGGACACCTAGAGAATTCAAAGTGGGAGAGCATGTATTTTGTAAAGTGAAACCCAAGAAGAGCTCATTAAAGTTGGACAGTTGTATAAAGATAGTAGCTAGATTATGTGGTCCATTTAAGATATTGGAAAGAATAGGGTCGGTTGCATATATGTTTGCATTGTCTTCTTCCATGAATGTGTGTAATGTATTTCATGTCTCTTTGTTGAAAAAGAATGTGCATGATCCTAACCATATTATTAATTGGCATTTGATTCAGGTGGAGCCAGAGGGAGACTTTCAGGTCTAGTCAGTGCGCATATTGGAAAGAAAGGTCAAAGTGATTTGGAATCGAGTCATAGAACTGGTAAACTTTCAGTGGAACTACTACAATCTTGAAGATGCCACTTGGGAGGATGAAGATGCCATGCAGAAAAAGTACCCGCAAATTGAAAGATTTTGAAATTATGATTTTTATTTTGTATATCCACTGAGAATAGTGCCAAATAAGGGGGAGGGGAATGTAATATCCCAGTTTTGAGTCTCGGGTTTAATAATGTATTTTTTTATTTGATGAGAGGCTGGAGTGCCTGAACAATTGCAAGGGGATGGAGTGCCTAGGAAATTTAATGATTTGAACATTTTAATAATAATAAAAATACATTGTTGGCTACGAGATTGAAAAGGACAAGAGTTATAGGGAGTTATGAATCCACTAGAGAAGGGGAACCAGGGGAGTAAACCTTTATGTTTTGTTTAATTAATTATGACTCGTGGTTGTGTTTGGGGGGTGGGCGTATGAAGGGGTGCATGAGTCTCTTGTGGAGACCATGTTATCCTTGGAGTGCATGGATACAAATTCTCTATTCTTGATGGCCTTGGGGGTTGGAATCACTCATTCATTTTTATTTTTTCTCTTACATTCTTTCTCTAGATCTAATCATGCGAAATGAATTAAGGGAAGAGAAGATTCATTTTTCATTGATTGTAAGTGAATTTTGATTATTCCAGCAATGAATTTGTGCCTGAGTGCATGGATGCACTAGAATTTTGATAAACCTTGTCACAATTGTGAGTCTTGGAGAGTTCCATCATTGATATTCTTGACCAGATGCATTGGAGCCCTTGAAGGAGGTGGATAGTATGAGGGATTGTGTGGCAATGAAGGGGGTTCATTCTCTTGGGTTGTGTAGGTTGGGAGAAGATAATTGGTGAACTTTGGATTGATGTGTGTTGAGAAACATTTGAGAGCTTGAGTCTTGACTGGTTTGGGAAATTGAGTGTCATCTTGGAACTCGTTCGTGTGGATTCATGGCCCTGGCTCGGGAATGACCTATTGTTGAGACTTGGAACAACAGGATCTAAGGTTGCGTGGAACTTCCTTGGTCTACAACCAATTGGCGATTGGTTTTGTTGGCATGTTTTCAAACAGAGGCAGAGTATGCGGGTTTGTCATTGATGGCGATGTCATTGATGGTGAAGATTATCATGATCAGTAGCACAGCGATAATGGCATGACAATGGAAAGATCAACAGTGAAGAGCAACACTGATCGTTGGATCCCATTCAGAATTCCTGATGACCGTCAGATCTGAATTTAGATAGGAGGAGCGCACAGTAGAAGAAAATAGATCTCAGGCATCAAATTTGAACCCGAATATGGACCGTCGTTGGATCCATAAGAAGAAGCACGGTCTTCACGTGCAAGATGAAGCAGGCCTACAAAATCCTGAAAGTAGGAGGATCGTCCATCTTCAAGAAGGACATGTGTCAAGTGACTAGAATTTCATTGACCTGCACATTGGATGAGTCAACGGAACATGGTGTGGGAACTTGCGATATGCGAAATCCCGAGAATTGATGACCTTTGGATCGAGGTATGTTGTGGAACGTTGGATGCAGAGGGCACATGGTGAGCGATTGACATTTCGCTGACTGGAAAGTCAAAGAAAGGAGGTGCTCTATCCTATGAAATCACAAAATGCAAAACCATGACTTAATCTAAGTCATTGATCAAAGGGAGATCATGGACCATTGATCAGGCATGACGAAGGCCTGTGAAGTTGTGAAATCATGATAATATCTTGACTGTTTATCCAAGAGGGACATGTGGCGAGGGATTAACTTTTCATTGATTGGAAAGTCAAAGGAAGGAAATGCTCTAACCTTGCAACTCGCGATATGAGAAATCACGATAAGTTCTGGCCCGTGGTCATAGACAAGGTCACATCATTGAAGGCTTAAGGGAAGGAGCTAATTGCTAAGCTCCATTTCTGGGATCTCAAATTGGAGTGTCGAGACCCTTCATCATAGGAATCACGATATGCGAGATCACGAAAATATCTAGACCGTCAAATCATCAAGATTGTGGATCGTTGATTTGACTCCATTTCGGAGTTTTGGATACCAGGAGTTGGAGGTGTCAAGGACACTCACGAAAAGAATGTTGAAATGCGAAATTGTGAAGCACCTTTTGGCACATCCTGTGGTCACTGTCGGTGGTCATGTGAGAGGGAGGAGCTAGCGAAGCTAAGCTCCATTTCAGAGATTGCAACTTGGAGCATCGAGACCCTTCAACACAGGATTGCTGAAATGTGAAATGTGAAATGCACCTTGATTAGGCCCATGGTCACAGCTAGTGGGCATATGGTATAAATGCAAGACCCTGCAGATTTAATCCAATGGTGCTAGTTATTTGAGCATCTGATCGAAGGGCTACTATTGATCTTTACCATTAATTGTTCAGTTACGATTCAGTTAGCAGAACCAAATCATGGTTCTTGGATGGTTGGCGATTAAGTGGCTGAAGCGTTGTTGGCCTAGGTATTCGAGGTGTAACTGAAGTTGTGTGAAGTGCATAAAATAAAGACGGAGTGACTGTGAATGGTTGGTTGTTCTGAATGAAAAATGATTTGAACTGTAAGAAAGGGAAAATTACAGTATGCATAGTGTGAGACCGACAGTATGCACAGTGTGAGATAAAACTCAGAGATGAGTAATAGATGTTGAATAGACAGAAGCAAGAGCAGAATTGTAGAACAGCTTGAAGCAGAGTAGAATTACAGAATAGATAGAAGCATAGAAGAATTGCAGGACAGAAGAGAAGTGGTAAGAATTGAAACACATGTGTTGTTGGTTATTCAATCATTTTACTTGTAATCAGGGAGGTAGGGTGGTGCTAGGGAGGACTGTGGTCCTCTGATGTTCGAGTTGGTGCTTGAATATTGGGAGGTGTAGCTTCCATCTAGTTGTGGCTAGAAAACAGGGTGGCAGGATGGTGCTTGGGAAAACACATAGTTTTTTGTATGCAAGTTGGTGCTTGTGTAAGTGGAAGTAGGTGCTTCCATTCAGTTGGTGCTAGAACACTCAGGGAGTTGGTGCTTCCTTTTAGTCGGTGCTAGAGAAACCAGAGAGTTGGTGCTCTCAACAAGTTGGAGCTTGTAAAATAGAGGTAGTAGCCTCACTTTGAGTTGGTTCTCAAACATAGATGATGTACAGAACTTAAAAGACTACCTATCATTTTGAAGAAGAAGAGGTTTTCTCCCTTTATGGGTTTCCTCGTGGAAATTTATTTATGTGTATATATTATGTTTGATTGATGCTCATTATTTATGTTGTTCATATCATGTATAATATTGATGGTCACTTGATGAAAGATTAAAAATGGTTTAATAGACTTAAAATTGTTTAAGCACTATAACAACTGATTCACCGCCCCCTCTCAATTGTCTTAGTAATTTCAACAACTGGTATCAGAGCGGGTTCCTTTTATTTAAAGGTAGATCTATAAGCTTAAACATGACAAGTCATGAAGGGGCTTCAGCCAGTAAGCCTCCTCTGTTTGATGGAACAATTTTTTCTTTTTGGAAGGTTAGAATGAGAACATACCTAATGGCCTTAGGTGTTGATGTTTGGGATGTAGTAGAGATTGGATATACAAAGCCTGTTGTGTTGGCTTCCAAGGATGATAAGATAGAATTTATCTTTAATTCTAAGGGAATGAATGTTATCTTGAATGGACTTGTTGAAGTTGAGTTTGTAAAGGTGATGCATCTTGAAACTGCTAAAGCTATGTGGGATAAACTTATTAACAGTTATGAAGGAAATGAGAAAGTAAAAGATGTCAAACTCCAAACATATAGGTTGTCATTTGAACAACTAAATATGAATGAAGATGAAACAATTAGCAAGTATTTTTTAAGAGTTGAAGAACTTGTGAATGTCATGAAGGGTCTTGGTGAGAAGATTGAAGAATCATTTTTAGTTCAAAATATTTTAAGATCTCTTCTTGATAAATTTAATCCAAAAGTCTCTGCAATAGAAGAACTAAATGATCTTAAAACTATGTCCATTGATCAACTCCTAGGAACTCTAACTGCATATGAAATGAGAATTAGCAAAGATAAATCCATTACTAGAGAAGCATCTTTTAAAGAAAACAAGAATACTGATTCAGATTTAGATGATATTGAGGAAAAATTTGTGAGAAGGTTAAAGAAAGGATCAAGAAAATATCAAGGAAAGCTTCCCTTCAAATGTTCTAACTGTGGTAAGATAGGTCATTTTGCATCTAAGTGTCCCCACGAGAAAAAGGACTAGAACCATGATGATGAAAAGAAGTACAAATTCAAGAAATATAGTAAAAAGAAAAGTTTGTGTGCAAACAATAACAATTCCTCAGAAAACATAGATAGTGATTCATCATGTGAAAACAAAGTGAATGATTTTATGCTTATGGCTATAGGAGATTTTGATGATGAACACAGAGGAGGTGAAATGGATGATGAAGAAGTTGTGGTGAATATGGAAGGTGAATTAATCAGTGCTTTGGAAGAAATTGACATACTCAAATGTAAGAAGAGAAAACAAAAATAGTCGTTGAAGCAGTTTAAAATGAATGGTGAAAAACTTGATGAAAACTTTTCTCTACTAAAAGTGGAGTTAGAAGAGGCAAAGAAAATAGAAGACATACTGAAACAATAGTTGTCAGAGAAGAAAGCGAGGTGTGAAGCCTTAGAAGAAGAGGTAGTAAAAACCAGAAAATAAATGGAGAAGTTTAAGGGATTGTATCACCAAAATCTGCCAAGTATTAAAGCCTCGGAAGAATTAACTTCCATTCTAAATCAGCAAAGGAATCCAAAGTTGAAAGTTGGTTTGGGCTATGAAGAAGGATCAAGTAGCGATCATCCAAGTAATACAGAACCCATCAAGTTCATCAAATCTACAATCATTGACAACAACCACTCTGCATAAACAAAGAAAGAAAATCAGCCACCAAGAAGGAATGAAAGAAAAAGTACTAGAACCGAATCTGTAGATCAAAGAAATAACACAAACACATTTTCTGATCAATGAAATCATTAGCATGGAAGAAATCGACTACAACCTTTTTTCGGGTACAAAGGTTTTTTCTATGGTTATTGTTTTTTCTATTCTAACTTTGATCACAAAGATGTAAACTATTCTTTAAGATCTAGATATTTGAAATCAAGATACTCAAGGAATAAGTATCTGCCACAACAAAGATTGAGACAGCCAAGAAACAAACGACCACATACTATAAATCATGCAATGGATGGAGGAAGGATGCAAGTGAAACATAACAACAATTATGAGCATAACAATCGTTATGATCTGTTATTCAGTGAACTAGAATGTTACATCTGTCATAACTATGGACATAAAGCTGCAGATTGTCGCTTAAGGAATTTTAAGCCAGATTTGAATCCTACTGCTGAAAATTTCAAGATTTGGAAGAAGAAAGAAGATGATAAGCATAGACTAGTGTTATCAGCCCAAAGAAAAAAGAATCCCTGGTATATTGACAGTGGATGTTCCAAACATACGACTAGAGACAAAAGTAAGTTTCTAACTCTAAGTGAAAGAAAATCAGGGAATGTAACTTTTGGAAATGATGCACCAGGAAAAATAAAAGGTAAAGGAATGGTAAGTTTGAGTAATGGAAAAGGGAAATCTCAAGATGTG
Source organism: Picea engelmannii (assembly GCA_009831015.1). Taxonomy (NCBI): domain Eukaryota; kingdom Viridiplantae; phylum Streptophyta; class Pinopsida; order Pinales; family Pinaceae; genus Picea; species Picea engelmannii. The sequence goes on from ML780283.1 coordinate 1,285,654, forward strand.
TTGTTTGTAGAAGGTCTAAAACATAATCTGCTTAATGTTAGTCAAGTCTGTGACCGAGGATGTGAAGTCGTTTTTACCTCTAAAGATTGTAGAATAAAATCTGTGAATTCAGGACAACTAGTTGCAAAAGGGATAAGAACAGAAAACAATGTATGTGTTAAAAGAAGAAAAAGAAGAATGCCACTTAAGCAAGTATGATGAAAGTTGGCTATGGAATAGGAGACTTGGACACTTAAATTTTGATCATATTATCAAGCTCAAAAATAGTGGGGCAGTAAAGGATCTTCCAAAGATATCAAAGCCATATGATTATGTTTGTAAACCATGCCAGATAGGAAAGCTTACTCGAACATAGTTCAAATCTAAAAACTTTCCTTCAACAAAAAAACCTCTCCAGTTAGTACATATGGATTTATGTGGACCATCAAGGAAAGAAGGTACAGAAAATAAAATTATTTTATGTTGATTATTGATGATTATTCTAGACTAACATGGGTTGTCTTTTTTAAGGAAAAATCTGAATCATTTGAAAAATTCAAAGTGTTTAAGGCTCTAACTGAGAATCAAACAGGAAAAATATTGAAAGTAGTAAGGTCTGATAGAGGAGGAGAATTTAGCTCATGGAACTTCAAAGAGTTTTGTGATAAACATGGAATCAAAAGAGAGTACACAATTCCAAGGACTCCACAGCAAAATGGAGTTCTTGAGAGGCAAAATAGATCAGTACAGCAAATGGAAAGATCAATGATGAATGAAAGGAACATACCTCAGACATATTGGGTGGAAGCAATTCATATAGTTGTTCATATCCTTAATAAAGCACGTCTCAGACCACACAGTGACAAGACTCCTTATGAACTATGCTTTGGAAGAGATGCTTCAATCAAGCATTTTAAAGTCTTTGGGAGTAAATGTTATATCAAGAATAATGATAAAAATATTGGCAAATATGATGACAAGTCTGATGAAGGTATCTTCTTGGGTTATGCTACAAACAGTAAAGGGCACAAATATTACAATAAGAGGTTGCATAAACTAGTTAATTGTATAGACATAAAAGTTGATGAAGAAATCTCGATCAGAAATGTAAGTAGTGTTGAACCAAGCACAGAAGATATAGTTGAAGATGAAGATGAACAGGTCCAAGGATCAGAAAGAGAAGAATCTGAATCAAATGAAGATAGAAATACTCAGGCTGACATAAATCAGCAAAAAGAAACAAACTCACCTCTCAGAACTGTTAGAAAGAATCATCCTGAAAATCAGATAATTGGATATATAAATAAAGGAGTTCAGACAAGAAGGAAATTGATTAAAGACTCAGAACAATATCATGTTGCCTTTTTATTTATGACTGAACCTAAAAATTTTGATGAAGCCGGCCAGCATGATGATTGGATTAGGGCTATGAATGAAGAGCTTGATTAGATTGAGAAGAACAATACTTGGGAGCTTGTTCCTAGACCTGAAGACAAGAATGTAATAGGTTCCAAGTGGGTGTTCAAAAATAAAATGAATGAAAAAGGACAAGTTGTTAGAAATAAAGCCAGATTGGTCTGTAAAGGGTATGCACAAGTTGAAGGTCAGGACTTTGATGAAAATTTTTCACTAGTGGCAAGATTGGAAGCCATCAGAATTTTTCTTTCATATTCATGTCATAAGAACTTTAAAGTGTATCAGATGGATGTTAAATCGGTATTTCTTAATGGAGATCTAGAGGAAGAAGTATATATGGAGCAACCTTAAGGATTCTCATTGACAGATAACCCTGATTATGTCTGCAAGCTGAAGAAGGATTTATATGGACTGAAACAAGCACCATGAGCTTGGTATTATAGAATGGACATTTTTTTACAAGACAAAGGATTCAAGAAAGGTATTGTTGATAGCAATCTCTACATAAAAACTGAAGGTGATGATTTACTAGTTGTTTTGATTTATGTAGATGACATTATTTTTTGTTGTAATAATGATTCCTCTATTCAATGGTTTTCTAACTCTATGTAAACAGAGTTTGAGATGTCCATGATAGGAGAATTGTCATATTTTCTTGGCTTACAAGTAAAATAGAGTTCGGCAGGAATTTTTATCTCTCAAGAAAAATATTTGAAAGAGATGTTGAAGAAATTTCAGATGGAAGATTATTCTTTTGTTAGTACACTTATGGTGGTTGGTTGCAAGCTCAGTAAAGATGACATTTCACCCGATGTTGATCAAAGGACATACCGATCAATGATAGGCAGTCTTTTGTACATCACAGCATCTCGTCCTGATATAATGCAAGCTGTTGGAATGGTAGGTCGTTATCAGTCAGCTCCTAAACAAAATCACTTGGTAGCTGTCACAAAGATATTCAAATACTTGAAGGGAACAATGACTTATGGTCTGTGGTATCCCAGAAATCAGAATTTTCAATTAACTTCTTATTCAGATGCAGATTGGGAAAATTGTGTGGATGAGAGAAAGAGCACCAATGGAGGTGTCTTCTTCTTGGGTGACTTGTTGGTAGCATGGATTAGTAAGAAGCAGGGATCTATTTCCTTATCAACTATAGAAGTAGAGTACATTGCTGCTGCTACTTGTAGCACTCAGATTTTGTGGATGATTCAAACTCTTGTAGATTTAAAGGTAAACTATACTGTTCCGATTACAATTCACTATGATAACACCAGTGCCATTAGTGTCTCCAAGAATCTTGTTCTTCACTCCAAGACTAAGCATATCCCAATAAAATACCATTTTCTCAGAGAACAAGTTACAAATAGATTCATTCAGTTGAATTGTATTCCTTCCATAGAACAAATAGCTTATATCTTTACTAAATTGTTAGCAGTGACCCTTTTTGGATATCTTCGTCAAAAGTTGGGGGTTATAACTTCTTTCGTCTAATCTGTTCACCTAGTCAGGGGGAGTACTTATTGAATATATATTGTATTTCTAAGCTGCTCACAATTGAAAGGGGGAGTATGTATCATAACAACTCAAGGGGAGTGTGTTTCTTCTTTGACAATGATGTCAAAGGGGGAGAAAGTGTGGTAATTTCAAGGATGCTACAGTGGTAGTAATTTCAAGGATGCTACAATGGTATAGTTGCATGTTTTTCAAGGGGTTTCCATCAATGCCAAAGGGGGATATTGTTGGCATGTTTTCAGACAGAGGCAAAGTATGTGTGTTTGTCATTGATGGGGAAGATCAACACGATCAGTAGTGCATTGATAATGGAAAGATCAATAGTGAAGAGCAACAGTGATCATTGGATCCCATTCAGAATTCTCGATGACCGTTAGATCTGAATTCAGATAGGAGGAGTGCATAGTAGAAGAAAATAGATCTCAGGCATCAGATCTGATCCCAAAGACCAACCATCGTTGGATCCATAAGAAGGAGCACGGTCTTCACGTACAAGATGAAGCAGGCCTACAAAATCCTGAAAGTAGGAGGATCATCCATCTTCAAGAAGGACACGTGGCAAGTGACTAGAATTTCACTGACCTGCACATTGGATGAGTCAACGGAACATGGTGTGGGAACTTGCGATATGTGAAATTCGGAGAATTAATCTAGAACTTTGGATCGAGGTATGTTGTGGAACATTGGATGCAGAGGGCACATGGCGAGTGATTGGAATTTCACTAACTAGAAAGTCAAAGAAAGGAGGTGCTCTATCCTATGAAATCACGAAATGCAAAACGATGACTTAATCTGAGTCGTTGACCAAAGGGATATCATGGACCATTGATCAGGCATGACGAAGGCCCGTGAAGTTTTGAAATCATGATAAGATCTTGATCATTGATCCAAGAGGGACATGTGGCGAGGGATTAACTTTTCACTAACTGGAAAGTCAAAGGAAGGAAATGCTCTAACCTTGCAACTCACAATATGCGAAATCGCGATAAGGTTTGGCCCGTGGTCATAGACAAGGTCACATCATCAAAGGATTAAGGGAAGGAGCTAATTGCTAAGATCCATTTCAGGCATTGCAACAGGAATCGTGATATGCGAGACAATGAAAATATTTGGATCGTTGAATCATCAAGATTGTGGACCATTGATCTGACTCCATTTCGGAGTTTCGAATACCAAAAGTTGGAGATGTCAAGGACACTCACGACAAGAATGATGAAACGCGAAATCGCGAAGCACCTTTTGGTGCAGCCTGTGGTCATTGTCGGTGATCACGTGAGAGGGAGGAGATAGTGGAGCTAAGCTCCATTTTGGGGATCGCAACTTGGAGCGTCGAGACCCTTCGACACAGGATTTCCGAAATGCAAAATGTGAAATGCATCTTGATTAGGCCCATGGTCACAACCAGTGGGAATATGGGATAAACACAAGACCCTGTGAATTTAATCCAACGGTGATGGTTATTTGAGCATCTGATCGAAGGGATATTGTTGATCTTTACGATTAACTATTCATTTACGATTCAATTAGCAGAAACGAATCATGGTTCTTGGACGGTTGGTGATTGAGTGGTTGAAGCGTTGTTGGCCTAGGTATTCGAGGTGTAACTGAAGTTGTGTGAAGTGCATAAAAGAAAGACAGAGTGACTGTGAATGGTTGGTTGTTCTGAATGAAAAATGATTTGAACTGTAAGAAAGGGAAAATTACAGTATGTGCAGTGTGAGATAAAACTCAGAGATGAGTAACAAATGTTGAATAGACAGAAGCAAGAGCAGAATTGCAGAACAGCTTGAAGTAGAGCAGAATTTCATAACAGATAGAATCATAGAAGAATTGCAAGATAGAAGAGAAGTAGTAAGAATTGAAACACCTGCATTGTTGGTTATTCAATCATTTTACTTATAATCAAGGAGGTAGGGTGGTGCTAGGGAGCACTGTGGCCCTTTGATATTCGAGTTGGTGCTTGAATATTGGGAGTTGTAGCTTCCATCTAGTTGTGGCTATAAAACAGGGTGGCAGGGTGGTGCTTGGGAAAACACAGAGTTTTCTATATGCAAGTTGGTGCTTGTATAAGTGGAAGTACGTGCTTCCATTCAGTCGGTGCTGGAACACTAAGGGAGTTGGTGCTTCCTTCTAGTCGGTGCTAGAGAAACTAGAGAGTTGGTGCTCTCAACAAGTTGGAGCTTGTAAAACAGAGGTAGTAGACTAACTTTGAGTTGGTGCTCAAACATAGATGATGTACAGAACTTAAAAGACTGCCTATCATTTCGAAGAAGAAGAGGTTTTCTCCCTTTATGGGTTTCCTTGTGAAAATTTGTTTCTGTGTATATCTTATGTGTGATTGATGCTCATTATTTATGTTGTTCATATGATGTATAATATTGATGGTCACTTGATGAAAGATTAAAAATGGTTTAATAGACTTAAAATTGTTTAAGCACAGTAACAACTGATTCACCCCCCCTCTTAGTTGTCTTAGTAATTTCAACAGGTTTTGTTAAAGATAAGTGCTCTCTATCATGATGTTTCTTTTCTTATATATAACTATTTCCACTGTGTATTGATTAATATCTCTAAGATGTGCATTAATAATGTGTTTTCTTGTTGGTTACTAATGTGCATGCCATGTTGTTCTTCTTTTATAAGTTTACTATGAATCTTGATGATTATATGTGTTATGTCATACTTCTTTATTTATTTGTTTGGCATCAGTAGTTCGATTTGTCTCAAGAAGTGCATTCTTGGGTTTGTTGGTGACAGGTACAACACGGATTGGTTCTAGAGCACTTTCAAGGGCGTTATGGAGGTAGTGTGCCCAACCTGTGGGGGTGGTTGGGTGCATGACAGTCGATTTGTCACCATGGTATGTGGGTCCATTTAAGATCACCAAATTATAAGGATTGGTTTCCTATCATCTTGCACTATCATAATCTATAGATTGTATGCATGAAGTGTTTTAAGTGTCTTCTATGCATCATTATATTTTAAATTCTTCTCATGTTAGTAAATTAATTCATTTGAAGATGTCCAAAAAAGGGAGCCTTGAAGGATGAACTGATCAACATATTGGACCAATGAAATCAACATCTTTGACATCATTTGGTCAACTAGGTAAAGGTATAGTGGGATAGTTATAGTCCCAATTCAACTACTTGGGAGGACATGAATGAGATGCATATGCAGTGTCCTTATTTATTTTAGAACTTTGAGACGAAATTTCCTAAAGAGCGGGTGTATATAGTGCCCTATTTTTCTTTCATTTTATTTGACTTATATGTTATTATTTGAGAGCATTCTAATTACAATAATGACCCAATTTGTTGACAAATATATTTATGGATGGTGTGATCTAAACTTTCAATTTGATATGGCTTATTTATTGTTTGATGTGTACATATATATATTATGGTATATGCTTTGATAACATTGTGTTTCTATGAAATATTGAAAATGAATACATGGCTACATGATGAAATCAATTATATTGTATGATGTTATTGATAGTTTGTCAAGTGCAACAAGAAGAACCACATGCACATATGGACTCCAGATTAAGTCAGAATATGTGGACTCAATATGGAGTCGGGTTATGTGTGATTGGCATGTATATGACAATGTTTATTTTTTATTCATGACTATTAGACAGTGTTGTTTGATATGTTTGTCTCTATATGTGTGCAAATATAGATAAACATTTGTCAAATAAGGTTACACATGGGAAAAGGGTTGTATGGAGAGATGTGACATGAGTACATCATGAGAGAAGGTTTACATTGCATGATCCTACCCACTATCACTCTATTCCATGTAATGGGTTGAAAAACATATGTTTTATATTTTTTCTTAGAGGCTGCACGTTGCCATGAGGGTAGGTCGTAGATTCAAACACTCATGAGGTTTTACTAAGAGGTGCAAAATAAAATTTCAATTATTATTAATTAGTGACCATTAGTCTTTCAGTAATATTCAATGAGTTGAGTAAGTTAAGTCCCAACCATGAAATCATCCCCTGCCATTGAAAAATGATACTTGAAGGGCATGCGTGAACATGGCACCCTTGGTACATATTGGTAGGCAGTACTTGAAGGTCATGTAAGAACATGGCATCCTTGGTATCAGTTTATGTGTACTTATATATATGAATACTTTGGGAGAAAAATATAATTTGGCATATGCATTTTTTTTTAGCATGGGGAGTTGAATGAATCGCATGAGTTGTTTGATTGATCATATAGACTTATGCATATTTTTGTAAAAAAAAAAGGGAAATAGAATTTACTTTATAATTAGAAATGGAAATATGTATAAAAAGGGGTGTTAAATAAAAATAAAATCAATTTTAATTAAAGAGAAAATAATAATTTCATGTGCACCAACTCAACAATGAAAAAAAAAAGATAAGGGAACATGTAAGAGTAAAAATAGGAGAAAATATTGGATGTGATCAATAATATCTATTTTGCATTTTAAATAAAAAAAAATATTTGTGCATGGAATGAAACATGGGTGGGTGAATAATATGCAATTAGTTATTAAAATAATTGATATTTTGCATTAGATGAAAAACTAGCATAAACTTCAAAGACTATATAAGAAAAGAAAGATTAGGCTTGAGAGCTCACTTATTTGCACCCTAATGTTGGATGGATGTCGTAATGCTCAATTTTTTCTTGATGAATTGTTTGTTGAGTTTGGTATCAAGATTTGTGTTTGTACTTTGAATGTGGGGACATATTATTCTTTAGAGAAGCTACTCAATCTAAATTGCTAGTTTTATACTATGTTCATACAACCCATTGTGACTCGGAGGTCCCTCAGTAAGAAGAGTATCCATTTGGGAGTTGGTATGGTGGTCAACCAATAAGAAAATCATATATTTGGAAAAGAATAATTGGAGATAATACCTAGAGTAAATTTGGAACTGAAGAATTGTCAAGATAAGATCTTCTAAAATCATCTATAAGAAGGTATGTCAATTTAAAATTTGAAGAGATATTTTCAATTCTTTGGAAAATTAGGAATCGATATTTCACGTTAAAATCTCTAAAAATTGCCAAGAGTATTATCACTTATTTAAATAATTTGATTTTTTGTTTAGAACCCTCGGTTATTCTTTAGGGTCAATATTATCTCTCTACAAAACCTCATTTTTATTGGTAACCTAAAGAAAAATATGGAAGAAAATTTTGTAATTATTTTTCCATACAAAACAGAGGTGGCCATGCCCTGTAGAAGCCATAGTTGTTGGAATATTCACCAATACTGAGAGGGGGGTGAAAAATATTGAGCACTTTTTACCATTTTCAACCATAACATGTAAGCATTAAGTTATTGGAAATTCCATTCACTTATGATTTCATTTAACATATTATAAATATATAACCACAAATACACAGTACATGAGTTTTACGTGGAAACCCAAATTGGATAAAACCATAGAACCATTTTTAATATACATATACATATTCAATATTACATTCACAGGAAGCACCAACTTCCAAGATTCTCCAGCACCAACTAAAAGGAGGCACCAACTGATGCAGGAGCATCGTCAGCGAGCATGCATGGCAGGACAACTATTGCTTGGGAATCATTTCGGAATCTCAAATGTTGGGAGTTACTGTGAGTCTTTTTGGGACCTAATGAAGAATGGAAGAAGATCAAAAGTCTGGAGGTGGAATGATCATGAGTGATCAAGGAGTTTCACTCTGAGTCTTGAATGTTACTGGACTTAGGTAGAAGTTAGAGTTTTTTTCATTTTCCGAGTAGACGAGTAGTCGAGGGGAACGCTAAGGACCCTCTGAGATAAATAGAGGTTTTGTATGTTAAATTTGGCAGCGTCGACAGTGATTCTCTAATGAGAGGCCATATGGGCCACCCTGAGGCTAGCCAGGGAGATTTGGAGAATCAACCAGTCTTGTGAGGTATTGAAAAAAGTCAGGGGGAAAGTACAACCTCTCTGAGTCAAACCAAAATTCAGGATGAACGAGATGCTATGTGAGTCTAATGAAAAAGTCAGGGGGAACGTACCACCTCTAAGAGCATAGATAGTCTAGTGCAAAATTCAGGGGGAACGTACAACCTATGTGAGCATAGACAGACTAGTGCAAAAGTTAGGGGGAACATACAACCTTTGTGAGCATAGACAGACTAGTGAAAAAGTTAGGGGGACATACAACCTCTGTGAGCCTAGTCAAACCTTGTGAGGCATGAGGAAAATTCAAGGCATCTAGCAAAAGTTAGGTTGAATATAAAATTCCTATGAGCTAGAAAAAAACGATATTCCTAATATTGCAAATGATGTAATTGTATTGATCTAGTGTGTTGGCACGTGTAAACATTATCCACCATGAAGAGAATTTTGAATTGCCTTGTCAAGAATTGTAACTAAAGTCTTGAGTCTAGTTCTATGTTAGAACTAAAGTGTAATGTTGAGTTTCAACTAAAGGCTTGAGTCTAGTTCTATTTTATAACTAAAGTGTAATGTCGAGCTGCAACTAAAGTCTTGAGTCTAGTTCTATTTTAGAACTAAAGTGTAATGTTGAGTTGCAACTAAAGTCTTAAGTCTAGTTCTAAGTTTGAACTAAAGCATGTACGTCTCAAGTCTAGTTATAAGTTCGAACTAAAGTGTAATGTTGAGTTGTAACCAATCTCAAGTCTAGTTCTAAGTTTGAACTAAAGAGTAAAGTTGAGTTGTAACCAATCTCAAGTCTAGTTCTAAGTTTGAACTAAAGCTTGAAGCTGAGTTATATTTAATGCATGCAATCAGGTTACTATTTCGAGCTTCCCCTCTTCCCCTCTTCAGCCTATATAAGAAGAGGTTGAATCCTCTCTTCAACACAATTTTGAAACACAGTTTTCACATGCAGGTTGAGGGTGCAGCAATAGAGGAGCACATCAATGATAAAGAGGCAGCATATCAAAGGTGTATTTCAGCAAGGTCTTGTAAGTATTTGTCAGGTCAAAGTCATCTTGGAAAGCTCTTTACGAGCAGATAATTCATGGTGGATATTTGTAAAAGATCTTACATTATTAATGCAATAAAGAAATATTGTTTGCTGGGGTTTTTCTCCCTGTACAGGGTTTCCCTAGGGTATATGTGTTATTGATATGCATGTTTACTTATCTACATAATTATTTCTATTCGATTATGATTTGGAATTGTTGAAATATATTAAGCTGGAATCAAAGTATTGAACAAAATAAAAGAATTGATCCGCATAAGAAATCAAGCTAATTTAACATGGTATCAGATCTTTGGGTGTGTTAAACATGTTGAAGTGCAACAGCAGGTACACGTAGATCCAAGAAAGCTTGATTAATTTTCCAGTGTGAGAACCATGGCATCCTTCATTTAGGTCAGGGCCAAAGATAGGCTCGAAGGAGCTACCAACTTTAATGTGTGGAAGCTTTGTATAACAAATATCTTGCAAGAGCATGATCTTGAGCAGTATGTGACCATAGTGGTGGAGGAACCAAGGAATAATACAGGAAGAATGGCCTTCAGGAAGAGTCAAGCAAAGGCCAAGAGAATCATCTTTGACTCAGTCAAAGATAGTATAATGCCTACAATGACTTCGTTAATGACTGCCAAGGACTGTATGGATGCCTTGGTGAATTTGTATGAGAAATAGGCTCCAAGTCAGAAGAGGACACTTAAGCACAATCTTAAATATTTGCAGATGGAGAAAGGTGAATCAGTGGCATATTTTTGTTCCAAGATAGCTCAGATCAGAGATCATCTTTTGGTCACAAGGGTGACAGTGGACGATGATGATTTATTACAAGCCATTTTTAACGGTCTTCCTTCTTCATGGGAGACATTCTTATCCAGTGTAAGTGGGAGAGAGATTCAGCCCATGTTTGAGAGGTTATGGCATAATTGCCTCCAGGAGGAGAGTCGCACAGCTACCAGGAGCAAGCCAACGAAAGAAGAGAACTCAGCTTTAGCATCAATATTCAAGGGAAAGAAGAAAGGCACTTTCCATAAAGGATTTCATAGGAAGCCAAACACCAAAGGTACATTCAAAGGCACGAATATTGATACATCTAAGATTAAATGCTTTAGTTGTAATAAGTTGGGTCATTTTGCTAAAGATTGTTGGTTTAGAAAGAAATATCCAAGGAAAGGGAAACATCATGCCTCAACTATTGAGGATGATGAATCCAAAAGAAATAAGAAAAGTCCTTCTAATGAGAAAGAAAATAGAAAAGAAATATCCAAGGAAATGGAAACATCATGCCTCAACTGTTGAGGATGATGAATCCAAAAGAAATCAAAAAAGTCATTCTAATGAGAAAGAAAATAGAAAAGAATATTACTTGGTTTCTGCCTTATCCAATTCAATTTTCACATGGCCAAAAACTTGGTTAGTAGATAGTGGTGCATCAAAGAACATGACAGGGTACAAGGAGATCCTCTCAGATTTCGAGACAAAATATTTCACAGAGCAGATCGAGCTTGGGGATGAAAATTGTTACAAGATAGAGGGAGTAGGCTCTATCTCCTTCAGATTGGAATCTGGGGCTTGTTAGGATATTTAGACACTTAGGAGTTAGTTAATATATACTTGGTCTATTGTGGCATTAGGTAAAAGTGTGTTTTCTAGTGTGTTTCCTTAGTATGCATTAGTATGAATTTGTAGTTAGGAAATCCGATGGTCACGATATGCTCCCGACATAGAGTGATTTGATGGTTCATACTCTCCTTGATCTTAATGGCCATTGATCCATGGCTTAACACCCGATTGGTCCATGATATCTATTTAAAGAGCATGGAGGGTCATTTGTCGATGATTGATTGTGAGAAACTCTCTTGTAAAATCTCTCTGTAATATTTTTCTTTGCATTAATAAATTGCTCCAAGTGATCGCGTTGGCTGGGGCCGTGGATGTTTCCCCGTAGGGGTTTTACCATGTGAAAACATTGGTGTGTTGATATTTGATATGGTTATGTGAGTGGTTACTGAAGGTTTTCATCCTCTGTTGGAATACATGTGTTATCGAACATGGTATCAGAGCCTGTTTGAAGACCCACTCCTGTTGTAAATCGAGATCATGAAGCCGAGTTGCCTCATCTCCATTTTCTATCATTTCCATACATTTTTTGGCTGAGAGGACTGTTCCATTGCATCCGAAGCACTCATTTCATTTAGGAACACTTTTTTTTTCACTCGAAAAGGTTTCCGTTTTCAAAAGATATGGCCATTACAGTCAGGTCTAGAGGTATAAAGTTTGAATACGCATTTTTTAAATTTTTTGCAGAGAAGTATTTTGGTTTTATTTCGGTTTTGTATTTTTTATTTCCGGGTTGCTTCTCTTTTAGATATATGTATACTCTTTTCCCCACGCCCTGTGTGATCTCGGAAAATCAGAAACAGATAGGAAAAGGTGCATCTTCCGGGTAGGCTAACTGAGATCTAACCCTTGTTGTCATCGAGAAGCAAAATTATTTTTCTTGTGTGAAAAGAGTTTTTTTTTAGCACGCTCTCCAAGGCCATCTTCAACAACAACAACAAAAATGCTCCTTCTGAACATTACAATATGTTTTTCTAGACCATTTGGTTAAAAGTTATCTTATTAAGTAAGAGGTATTGAGTTCAAGTCTCTCTTTTGTTACATTTTTTGAAAAAGTTCATGCTAAAATTGTGAAGTGTATTTCACTTCAAGTATAAAAGTGAATCACTATAAGTAGCTTTAATATTTTGTTTTAGAGTTATTTATTTTGCATGCATCTTTTCTTTGTAAAAGTGAGCCCCACTTCTCTTTATAAAAGTGGGTCACTTCATAAAGCAACTTACACTACTACGTGGTCCTTTGGTTACCGTTTATGTTTTTTTTTTTAAAAGGGCATAACTCTCACATCCGAAGTTCGTTTTTAGTGCCGTTTTTTTTAAAACCGCATAATTTTTTGAGCTCTTTCCATTTAGATCATCAGTTTTAGTTTTTAAATCAGTATTATTTACATATTTAATATGGCTTCTACAATTAATCTCTTACTTACCAGCACCAACTACTTCCAATGGAAATCCCATATGGAGGATTTATTAAGTAGTAAAGGCTTGTCCTGGATTACCTTAGGAAAGAAAACAGCACCCACTAATGCTAATAAGAAATCCAAATGGGATAATAGGAATGACGAAGCACGTGGATTAATTGAAATGTCCATCTCTCTTGATTTAAGGTTCCACCTTCAATCAATTGATAAACCCAAAGAAGCTTGGGAAAAGATTGAATCTGTGTTTGGTAAACACAATATTATTTAAGCACAACAGTTAGAAAATCAAGTACTAACTTTGAGTCCAAGTTATTTTTCTTGTATTGAAGACTATCTATCTAAGTTTAAAACACTCAGAAATTTATGTGAAGAATGTAAGATAAAGATAGACGAAGATCATTGCATCTATCTTATTCTTTCTAAGCTAGGTAGTGCATATTCTGTGTTTGCATCTACCTTTTATGCCATACAAGAGGCTGTAGGGGCAGCTTATCAAAAACCCAGTCTTGAGAACTTTTGTGATTCTTTGATTAGAGAGCAATATAACCTAGTACAACTTGGAGTGATCAGCACTGCAGGTACCTCCAACAAAGCCTTAGTTGTCCATCAAAAATATAAACCCAAGAATCCCAAGAAGAAACATCCTCACCACAACAACAAGCAATATAAGGGTCCCAAACCCACTCAAACAACTTTTGATCCTAATGGAGACAAAGGAGCAAAATATAAAAATAAGAATACTAACAGACATTGAAACTTTTGTGATAAAGATGGTCATGATGAGTCCAAATGTTTCAAGAAGATGGCATCTTTAGAAGCAGCGATGAAGAAGCACAACATCAGTATTGATTCTACTTCTTCTTCTTCTTCTCATGGACATGCACTTTCTACTTCTGGTTTCTCCTTCAATACACCTTCTACCCTGATAAGTGGCTTATTGATCATGGATCATCTTATCATATAGCTAAGGATAGAGACATATTTTCTACTCTAAATGAATGTAACACCAAGAAAATATTTGTTGGTGATGATAGATCTCTTAGTGTTGAAGGATCTGGAACAGTACAAGTAGAAAATGGCCATTTCAATGATGTATTATGTGTTCCAAGTCTTTCTTGTAACCTTCTATCAGTATATCAAATCACTCATTCAGGTGAAGGTAAAACCGTAGAGTTTTCACCTCACCAAGTTTTAATCAAGGAGATAAAAGATCCTAATCATGTTCTTGCAACTGGAATTGTTGATGATATTACCAGGTTGTACAAGTTTGACAACTTTGGGTCATCATCTTTTTCATCAGTTTTTATTGCTCATAGTGATGACTTGAGCAAACTTTGGCATGAGCGGTTTGGTCATCTAAACTATCGCTCATTGTAGCAACTATGTAATCAACAGATGGTGACTGGTCTTCCTCTTGTTTCATGCAGAGATGGTGTTTGTGCCAGTTTTGTTATTGGCAAACATCATCGGGATAGTTTTGAAAAATGTGCCTCTTGGCACGCCTCGGGTCCTTTGCAGCTTGTTCACAGTGATTTGTGTGGTCCACTTTCTTCTCCTTCTTTTTCTGGATGCAAGTATTTCTTAAATTTCATTGATGACTTTTCTAGATGTACTTGGGTTTACTTCTTAAAATTTAAGAGCGAAGTTTCTGACAAGTTTTTGGCCTACAAGGCCCTTGTAGAAAAGCAATATGGACATCAAATTCAAAGGTTAAGAACAGATGATGGAGGCGAATATGTGAACAATAATTTTACAAATTACTGCACTACACAGGGAATCCAAATGCAACACATTGTTCCATATAAAACACAACAAAATGGTGTTGTTGAGAGAAAGAACTGCACATTAAAAGAAATGGCTAATTGTATGATCCAATCTAAGGGATTAAGTCTAAAGTATTGGGCAGAAGCCATCAACTGTGAAAATTACATAGTAAATCGCACTCCCACAAAGGCTCTTAAAAATATAACACTAGAAGAAGCTTGGACTAAAATTAAACCAGATGTAAGTCACTTTCATGTATTTGGTAGTACAGCATGGGCTCACATTCCTGATGAGAAAAGGAAAGAATTGCAGCATAAAAGTGAGAAGTGTATTTTTTTCGTTATTCTAAAGATGTCAAAGATGACAGACTTCTTCAATCACATTGTAATGAAATTATTATTAGAAGAGATGTTAAATTTGATGAAAATATCTTGGCCTATGAGCCCAATTCGGCGTTTGTGCCTTCTTTGGACTGCGAGCCTAATTTGGCGGTTGTGCTTTCTTTGGCCTGCAAGCCCTCTTTGGCATTTGTGCCTTCTTATGATTTGGTTTCTTCTTCAAATGATGACAGTGAGGATGAAAATCCACCTCCGCCTGCTCACCCTCCTCCAGATGAGTCCTTTGAACCTGAACCAACACCAGCTCCACTGCTTCTGAGATGGGTCTGTTCAACATGAGAAGCAGCTGGTGATATTGTCGGTGATCCTTCAGATCAACGTCAGACATGTTCACAGTTCCAGCGAGCCTCTTTTGTTTTGGCTCAAGTTTTAGAAACTCATGATCCAGAGACATTTGCAGAAGCTTCAAGTCATCCAGATTGGGATACAGCAATGAATGAAGAGTATCTTTCTTTAATGGAAAATGATACTTGGGATCTTGTACCTCTTCCAAAAGGAAGAAAACTTGTTAGATTCAAATGGGTCTACAGAACTAAGTATGCATCATATGGAAGTGTTGAAAGACACAAGGCTTGGTTAGTTGCCAAAGGATTTTCCCAAGTTGAAGGAATTGACTATAATGAAACCTTTTCCCCTGTCGCAAAAAAGAATTTCATCCGCCTTGTTCTTTCCCTTGCTGCCTCACATAAATGGGAGGTCCATCAGATGGATGTTAAATCTGCCTTCTTGCATGGATATTTGCAAGAAGAAATGTACATGGAACAACCTCTTGGTTATGTCCAGAATGACTCTAGCCTTGTTTTTCGCCTCAAGAAATCTCTTTATGGTCTCAAGCAAGCTCCCCGATCTTGGTATGCCAAAATGGACAGCTTTCTTATTGCCACTAGATTCTCTAGATGCCATTCTGATCCTAATGTCTATTACCAAGAAATTAGGAATCCATCTCATAATAATTGTCCTTTATGTTGATGACCTTATCCTATTGGTAGTGACTCAAAAAATTTAAACCATGTGAAAACCAACCTTAAGACGAAATTTGAAATGACAGACTTAGGCTTTTTGCACTATTTCCTTGGCCTCCAAGTTTTGCAAACCAATGAAGGAATTTTTCTTTCCTAGTCTAAGTATGCTTGTGACCTTCTTCATCACTTTCACATGGATGATTGTAAACCAACCCCTTCTTCCTTCCAATCTTGAGTCAAGCTTACTTCCACTTGTACTTCTCTTGAAGTTGATTCCACCCTGTACCGTCGGTTAGTTGGTAGCCTCTTATACTTGAATCATACCCATCCTGATCTTTCCTTTGTTGTTGGTCTTGTTGCCTAGTATATGAAAACGCCCCATCAAATCCATTGGAAAGTAGCTAAAAGGATACTTCATTATGTTCGTGGTACAGTTCAATTCGAGATACATTACATTTCAAGGGGGACTCCTTTATTGGTTGGTTTCACTGATTCAGATTGGGTCGGCGACCGTGATGATCGGAAGTCTATTGCAGGTTATGTTTTTATCCTTGGTTTAGGACCTGGCACTTGGGCATGTAAGAAACAACAGGCTATTTCCCTTTCTTCAGCATAAGAAGTGTATCGAGCAGTGGTAAATGCAAGTCAGGAAGCCCTGTGGCTTTGACAGATCCTTTTAGAGTTTGGATTCTAGCACCAGCATCCAACCAGCCTTTGGTGTGATAATCAGAGTGACATCAAGCTCGCTAAATACCCAGTTCAACATCAACGTAGAAAACACATCGAAATACACATGCACTTCATCAGAAAGCTCATTGATGATCAACTTATTGAAGTGCTCTTTTTCCCTACAGAAGATCAAGTTGCAGACATTTTCACAAAGTCTCTTACAGAAGTGGAGTTTTCCAAACTTCGATCTATGTTAAGAGTTCAGGAAGTTGTCATTAAGGGGGGATAGGCTCTAATGCCTCCTTCCTTCTCCTATTGTGTCACTATTGTAAACCCTTCAATCCTATCCCAAGTTGTTCTTAAGGGGGGATGTTAAGATATTTAGACACTTAGGAGTTAGTTAAGATCTACTTGGTCTATTGTGTCGTTAGGTAAAAGTGTGTTTTCTAGTGTGTTTCCTTAGTATGCATTAGTATGCATTTGTAGTTAGGAAATCTGACGGTCATGATATGTTCCCGACATGGAGTGATCTGACGGTTCATACTCTACTTGATCTTAACGGCCATTGATCTGTGGCTTAACACTCGATTGGTCCATGATCTCTATTTAAAGAGAATGGAGGGTCATTTGTCTATGATCGATTGTGAGAAACTCTCTTGTAAAATCTCTATGTAATCTTTTTCTTTGCATTAATAAACTGCTCCAAGTGGTCGTGTTGGTTGGGGCCATGGATGTTTCCCCATAGGGGTTTTACCACATGAAAACATTGGTGTGTTGATATTTGATCTAGTTATGTGAGTGGTTACTGAAGGTGTTCGTCCTCTGTTGGAATACATGTGTTGTCGAATAGGGCTAGACTTCATGTTGATGAAGTATTATATGTTCCAGGGCTCAAGAAGAATCTACTATTAGTTGCAACCCTTGAGGACAAGGAATATTGGGTGATCTTCAAGGACAGGAAGGCACTACTATGGGCTAAAGGTAGCCACTTAAGTACAATAGAACCCATTGGAACTTGCAGTGGAGGACTATACGTCGTGTCAGGACAGTCATTTCAAGCATTAGCTCATGATGCGAATAGCTTCAGCGAGTTGTGGCACAGAAGACTTGGACATCTTCATTACAAAGCTCTTCTGGATATACAGAAAAAGGTATGTGGCATGTCCTCTACTTCTCTTAATAAAAATGAAATTTGTAAGGGATGCATGTTAGGTAAAAATATAAAGAAAGCATTTCCTAGTAGTGACAACAGAGCTCAGGGAATCTTAGATATGGTGCATTCTGATGTATGTGGTCCCATGTCATCTCCCTCACTCAGTGTTTGTTTGTATTATGTCATTTTTATTGATGATTACTCAAGAAAATGTTGGATATATTTTCTTAAAGCTAAAAGTGAAACATTTGATAAATTCAAAGAATATAAAGCCTTTATTGAAAAGAAGACAGGGAAACACATCAGAATCCTTAGAACAGACAATGGAGGAGAGTTTGAATCTCTTTAGTTTGAGGATTTATGCAAGTCAACAGGAATCAAGAGACAGTTGATCATGCCATATAACCCTCAGCAAAATGGTGTTGTTGAGAGGAAAAACAGGACTATTTGTGAGGTAGCGAAAGAAATGATGTTTGACCAGGATCTGCCAATTTCTTTATGGGAAGAAGCTACATCCACTACCATGTATATTCAGAGCAAGTGTCCACATGCTATTTTGAAGGACAAGACTCCTGAAAAAGTCTTCGCAGGGATCAAACCTGAAGTAGGGCATCTAAGGATATTTGGATGTCCTGTGTATATTCATGTCCCTAAGGAAAATATAACAAAGATGGAACCCTCAGGCAAGAAAGGGGTGTTTTTGGGGTACAGTGAGAACTCCAAGTCTTACAGGATTTATGTACCAGTTCAGAGG
Source organism: Picea engelmannii (assembly GCA_009831015.1). Classification (NCBI taxonomy): domain Eukaryota; kingdom Viridiplantae; phylum Streptophyta; class Pinopsida; order Pinales; family Pinaceae; genus Picea; species Picea engelmannii. Next base: position 1,304,257 of record ML780283.1, read on the forward strand.
CAAATAGAGGTAAGAAGAGATGTGAATTTCCATGAGGAAGTTGCATTTAAGAAATCCAGAGAGCTTCAGCAGGATTCAGAAGCAGTTCAGCCAGCTTCACCCTCTTCTAAAAATGAAGAGTCATATGATCAAAGGGAGGAACCTCGTGAAGGGCCAAGTAATGAGCCCCTAGAACCCACTGAAGTGTTAGAAATAAATCTTGAAGAACCTTCAACCAAAAGGAAGCCAGGGTGGCTTAAAGAAATAGTGAGGGAAGTAGAAAGGATAGTTTCTCCCAAAGGAACTTCCAAGGAAAGGAAGAGGCCTCATAGATTTGGAGGCTATGTTGCACTGATGAGCAACATTACTGATGTTGAACCTTCTTTATTTGAAGAAGCTGATAAATTACAAGTATGGAAGGATGCCATGCTTGAGGAATATAGGTCTATTATAAAGAACAATGTTTGGGACATTGTGCCAAGGCCAAAAGACAAATCAGTGGTTTCTTCCAAATGGATCTATAAGATCAAACATGCAACTGATGGAAGTGTGGAAAAGTTCAAAGCAAGATTTGTAGCTAAAGGCTTCACTCAGAAAGAAGGAATCAACTATGAAGAGACTTTTGCTCATGTAGCTAGGTATACCTCCATTCGAGCTATTATTTCTTTAGCTTCCATACTTGGTTGGAAGCTACATCAGATGGATGAAAAAAAAACATTCTTGAATGGAAAGATTGAACAAGAGATCTTTGTGGAACAGCCAGATGGTTTTATACTGCATAACAAAGGCACCCGTGTATGCAATCTAAGGAAGGCCGTGTATGGTCTTAAGCAGGCTCCCAGAGTTTGGTATGACAAGATTGATGGCTTTCTTAAAAGATCGGGCTTTTAGAAAAGTGATGTTGATGCAAATCTATACTTCGAGGTAAGAGATAACCAACCTGTTATACTAATCCTATATGTCGATGATATCTTTCTAACAGGAGATGAAGGGATAATATCCTGGTGTAAGAGGGAGTTGACCTCAGAATCCGAGATGAAATACTTAGGCTTGATGCATTACTTCCTAGGATTGGAAGTGTGGCAAAGACAGGGCGAGATATTTATGGCACAAGGAAAATACACAGTGGATGTACTAAAGAGGTTTGGTATGATGGATTGCAAATCCATGTCTACTCCGATGGTTACTAACTTGAGGAAGCTGCATGATTCTGATACAGGTTAAGATTTGGTGTATCCCACCATGTATAGGAAGTTGATTGGATCATTGATGTACATGATCCATACTAGGCCAGATATATGCTATGCAGTGACTGCAATGAGTCAAGTAATGATTGAACCGAGACATAGACATTGGGTGGCAGTAAATCAAATCTTGAGATATCTTAGAGGGACCATTACTTATGGTCTGATATATACATCCAGTGGTGGTTTATTTCTACATGGGTATGCAGATGATGACTGGGCAGGAAGCCCAGTGGATCGGAAGAGTACTTCCGGATAATGCTTCAGTTTAGGATCCGTTATGATATCTTTGTCAAGCCGAAAGCAGGGATCCATTGCACAGATTACAGCAAAGGTTGAGTACATTGCAGCAAGTGATGCTAGCAAGGAAGTAGTATGGCTCAGAAAATTGGTTTTTCGGTTGTTTGGTGACAAGCTCGAGATGATGGTGGTTTACTGTGATAATAAAAGTTGCATAAAATTAACAGAGAACTCGGTATTTCATGACAGGTCAAAACATATTGACATGAGTTAACACTACATCCGAGACTTGGTCCAGAGAAAAACTGTAAAGTTACAGTACATAGCCACGAGCGAGCAGGTAGTTGATATCCTAACCAAGCCTCTGACCTCAAGACAGTTTGTGCAGCTGAGAGGCAAGCTTGGTGTCATTGAGAATGACTCCCTCGCTGAGAGGGAGTGTTAAATTTGGCAGCATCGACATTCATTCTCCAATGAGAGGCCATATGGGCCACCCTGAGGCTAGCCAGGGAGATTTGGAGAATCAACCAGTCTTGTGAGGTATTGACAAAAGCCAGGGGGAACGTACAACCTCTGTGAGTCAAACCAAAATTCAGGACGAACAAGATGCTATGTGAGTCTAATGCAAAAGTCAGGGGGAATGTACAACCTCTGTGAGCATAGATAGTCTAGTGAAAAAGTCAGGGGAACGTACAACCTCTGTGAGCATAGACAGACTAGTGCAAAAGTCAGGAGGAGCGTACAACCTCTGTGAGCATAGACAGACTAGTGAAAATTTTAGGGGGAACATACAACCTCTGTGAGCCTAGTCAAACCTTGTGAGCCATGAGAAAAATTCAAGGCATCTAGAAAAAGTTAGGTTGAATAGAAAATTCCTATGAGCTAGAAACAAATGATATTCCTAATATTGAAAATGATGTAATTGTATTGATCTAGTGCATTGGCACGTGTAAACATTATCCACCATGAAGAGAATTTCGAATTGCCTTGTCAAGAGTTTCAACTAAAGTCTTGAGTCTAGTTCTATTTTAGAACTAAAGTGTAATGTTGAGTTGCAACTAAAGTCTTGAGTCTAGTTCTATTTTAGAACTAAAGTGTAATGTTGAGTTGCAACTAAATTCTTAAGTCTATTTATAAGTTCAAACTAAAGCATGTCAGTCTCAATTCTAGTTCTAAGTTCAAACTAAAGTGTAATGTTGAGTTGTAACCAATCTCAAGTCTAGTTCTAAGTTCGAACTAAAGTGTAAAGTTGAGTTGTAACCAATCTCAAGTCTAGTTCTAAGTTTGAACTAAAGCATGAAGCTGAGTTATGTTTAATGCATGGAATCAGGTTACTATTTCGAGCTTCCCCTCTTCCCCTCTTCAGCCTATATAAGAAGAGGTTGAATCCTCTCTTCAACACAGTTCTGCAACACAGTTTTCATATGCAGGTTGAGGGTGAAGCAATAGAGGAGCACATCAGTGATAAAAAGGTAGCATATCAAAGGTGTATTTCAGCAAGGTCTTGTAAGTTTTTGTCAGGTCAAAGTCATATTGGCAAGCTCTTTGAGAGCAGAACATTCATGGTGGATATTTGTAAGAGATCTTACATTATTAATGCAATAAAGGAATATTGTTTGTTGGGGTTTTTCTCCCTCTACAGGGCTTCCCCAGGGTATATGTGTTGTTGATATGAACTTTTACTTATATACATAATTATTGCTATTCGATTATGATTTGGAATTGTTGAAATATATTAAGCTAGAATCAAAGTATTGAACAAAATAAAAGAATTAATCTGCATAAGAAATCAAGCTAATAATTTAACATTGTACGCCCAAATGAGGATGTTGAGAGTTAGTAGGAACTTTCTGAGTTTTGAGTTATTGTTTTGATATTAGCTATAGCCATTTACATTTGAATGAATATGACAGAGAAAAATTGACTCAAATGCATAGCATTGTTATTGTTTGTAATTCTCTATTATTATTTTTTCATAAATGAATGAATTTTGTTATTAATGGATGAAACTGTGAATGTTAGTATAAGTTTCAGTTGTTTCTCTTTGTTGAGTGAGTGAAAGGTGTGCACACAAAACGCAAGGAGTGTGTGACGGGATCTGTTTCAATTTTGAAACTCAGAAGAGATAGCATGAAACTTTCCCTTTGCAAGGAGGCAAATCGACTGTTGCAAGACATGCACAGTCATCCGCAAGAACTAAGTCTTGCGTAGGAATCTGTTGCAAGGAGTGCATAGATTTGGAATTCGGATAAGTGTCGAAGGGACTCCATAAGTGGCAAAGGAGCGAAAGGTGAAATCCTGACTTAATTTGGGTCATTGGATCCAGAATGATCGCGGACCATCGACCTAGCATCATCGTGATCTCGGATATCGAGAGAATGGAGGTAAGGAGACTCCCAAAGTCGCAAAACACGAAACCTCGACTTGATTACAGTCGTTGATTGAAGAAAAGATCTAGATTGTTGATCTAGCGCCATCACGATCTTGGATATAGGGAGAACAGGGGTAAGGATACTCCCAAAGTCGCGAAATGATAAATCCCAACTTGATCACAGTCGTTGATCAAAGTAAAAATAAGGATCGTTGATCTGGCGTCATCACGATCTTGGATATTGGGAGAACAAAGATAAGGAGACCCCTAGAGTCACGAAACGCGAAATCACGACGTGCCTTTCATTCAAGTGCGTGGTCGCTGCCTGTGGTCACATTGAGGGAAGATAAGAGAGGAGCTAGTACACACTAGACTCTTGTCGGGGTTTCAGAGGTCAAGGGAATTGAGGTGATCCACATGCAAAGAACCGATGCGCGAAATCGTGAAACGCCTTTTGGGTTAGGCTCGTGGTCACAGCCAGTGGTCGCATGAGAGAAGCTTGCACCTGGTTCTTGTTCACACAGTAGAGTTTCTTGAAAAGGACCTATGGACATTTCTTGAAGATTCCAGCAGGAAATCGAAGAGTTTCTTCAGCTCGAATATTGAGAATATCCAGAGGTCGGGAGGTCAGCAGACCCTGCTGAGGTGGAGGACTGCATCAAGTGGTATTAGAGCGGATTTCCATCTGTATATTTCAAGATGAAAGGAGATAAAGGAGAAAAAATAACTCAAGTTGTACTATGTGTGTGAGAGACAGTCAACATAATGCCATAGAGGAGACGAGTGGAACAAACTTTAGCTAATCGGGTTGTAGAAAGGGAGATGTGAGAACTTCGTGCAAGATTGGAGGCAATGGAGGCAATGAAGAGAAGAGCACCTGATGTTGGAGACATCAGCAATGATGAGAGTGAAGAAGTATAAGTCGAATAAGTTGCAGGAGAAAATGTTTCCAAAGAACACTTAATGAGCGCAGTTGTTATATTGGGAGATAGAGCCCATATAGAGGTCCCAATATATGAAGGCAATTTAGATGTTGAAGAGTTGTTGGATTGGGTACAATCCATGGATAAATATTTTGACTATGAAGACGTCGATGAGGAGAAGAGGGTGATACATGCTATCACCAGAATCAAGGGACATGCAGCACTGTGGTGGGATGAACTGTAGGTTGAGAGGAGAAGCAAGGGAAAACAAAAGATAAATAATTGGGACAGAATGGTATCCAAGCTGAAGGCAAAATTTATGCCCAAATATTATCAGAATCTATTCAAGAAGCTACAAAACCTGAGATAGAAGGGTATGATAGTTAAAGAATACATAAAGGAGTTCTACAAGTTGAACATCAGAACTGGACAAAGAGAGAAGGATGAAGAAAAAGTTGTCAGGTATATAAATGGCCTGAGGTATGAAATCCAAGATGAGATCAGCATGATGTCAGTAAGGATAGTGGAGGATTCTTATTAGTTTGCACTGAAGGCAGAGGAGAAGTTGGCCAGAAAACAAAACCAACGAGGCAGAGGTAGAAGCCTAGTCCCGAACAAAGGCAAGGGATTTTCCCATGACAAGGCACAAAAATCCAAAGATGAGACTGAGAAACCACATAGTCACTCGGAAAGAGGAGGAAGACAAGATGGTGGAAGAATTTCTTCTAGAGGAAGCAGAAGAGGCAGAGGAGGAGAAGTGAGATGTTACACCTATGAAAAGGCAGGACACAAGTCTTGGGAATGTCCCAAGAGAAATAAATAAGGAGAAGGTGAAGCTCACATTTCGGAAGCACAGAGAAGAAATGTTGAAGCAGAAGGAGCAGAGGATGGAACATCCCTGATGTTGAGAAAATTTCTCTTAAAACCAAAGGCAGAAGTTGAGAAGCCAGTGCAGAGGAATAGTCTCTTCAGGACAGCTTGCAAGACTAAGGATAGAGTCTGCAAAGTGATAATTGACAGTGAGAGCACTAACAACTTATTATCCATAGAGATGGTGGAGAAAGGAGTTGGAGACAAATGCACACCCGAAGCCATACAAAGTCTCATGGTTGCAAAAAGGACACTAGGTAATGGTTACTAAACAATGCTTGGTTGAATTTAATATAGGAGGATATAGAGACGAAATCCTATGTGATGTAATTCCCATGGATGTATGTCATATTCTGTTGGGAAGACCATGGCAATTTGATAGGAATGTCATTCATGATGGGAGGAAGAATACATACACCTTGGAGAAGAATGGTAGGACACACATGTTGCTACCAATAGAGGAGAAGAAAGTGAAAGAGGAATTCACAACAAGCATACTTCTCATGAGGGGGGAGAAACTCTTGAAAGAAGTCAAGAAAGGACAGAATATACAGTTTCTTTTGGTGAGGAAACCTAGAGTTTTCCTTACAAGTACTTCAATGGATGATTTGCCTGAAGAAATTTGGGAATTGTTGGATAATTTTGCTGACATAGTGGTGGATGAACTACCTAACTCATTGGCAGCCGTCAGAAGTATCAGCCATCATATTGATCTGATACTAGGAGCAAGTCTTCCAAACAAAGCAGCATACAGGCTTACACCTCGAGAAAATGAGGAGGTAAAGAACCAAGTTCAGGAATTGTTAGACAAAGGGTTGGTCAGAGAGAGCTTGAGTCCATGCGCAGTGCCAACTATGTTGAGTCCAAAGAAATATGGAGGATGGAGAATGTGTACAGACTCAAGAGACATTAACAAGATCACCATCAGGTATAGATTTCCTTTACCAAGAATGGATGATTTAATGGATTGTTTAAGTGGAGAAAATTTATTTCCTAAGATAGATTTGAAAAGTGGGTATCACCAGATGAGAATGAGAGAAGGTGATGAATGGAAGACAGCCTTTAAGACAAATGAAGGTTTGTATGAATGTCTTGTTATGCCATTTGGCTTAAAAAATGCGTCGAGTACTTTCATGAGGTTGATGAATGAAATACTAAAAGATTTCATTGGCAAGTTTGTAGTTGTATATCTGGACGATATACTGATCTTTAGCAAGACTAAAGAGGATCATTTGAGACACCTGACACTAGTGATGAGGAGACTACACCAGGAGAAGTTGCTCATAAATATGAAGAAGTCATCTTTTATAAAGACATAACTCATTTACTTGGGTTTTGTGATCTCTTCAAATGAACTGAAGATGGATCTAGAAAAGGTGAAAGAAATCAAAGAATGGTTGTCACCAAGAAGCATGTTTGAGGTAAGAAACTTACATGGATTAGCAAGTTTTTATAGGAAATTCATTAGAGACTTCAGTGAAATTTGTGCAAAATGATGGATACAGTGAAGAATAAGCACAATTATTTTAAATGGACAGATGAGGTCGAGAGGAGCTTCAATAATCTGAAGAAGAAAATAACAGAGCGACCAATTATGGTCTTACCTAATTTTGAAAAGACATTTCAAGTGAGATGCGATGCAAGTGGAGTTGCAATTGGAGCAGTTTTGAGCCAAGATAATGGACATGTTTTTTATTTCAGTGAGAAGTTGAATGAGACTAAGATAAAATACTCCACATATGATAAGGAATTTTATGCCATAATTCAAGCCTTGAAGAAGTGGAGACATTACCTTGTCCCACAGGAATTTGTCTTGTATAGTGATAACCAAGCTTTACAATTCATAACCAGACATGAAAAATTAAATCAGAAGCATGAAAAGTGGATTGAGTTTATGAAGAAATTTACTTTTGTCATAAAACATATTGTTGGGAATGCTAACAAAGTTGTTGATGCATTGAGCAGGAGATGTTTGATTCTGCAGGAATTTCAGGTGAAGACCTTGGGGTTGTAACATCTTAAGGAAATGTAAAGTGATGGTCCATATTTCAAGGAGACATACGAAGCATGCACGAATCATATGTTGAGAGATAGGAGCTAGTGGGCAGAGTATATGATTCAAGAGGGATTGTTGTTCAAGGGAAATCAATTATGCATACCAAAATGTTCAATGAGGGACAACCTTTTGAAGGAGAAGCATAGTAGAGGATTGGTTGGACATTTCGGCCATGATAAAACATTCGCACAGTTGAACAGTTCATACTATTGGCCAGGTATGAGGATAGAAGTGATGAAAATTATGAACAGGTGTAGAATCTACCAACATGGAAAAGGAAAAAGACACAACACTAGACTGTATCAACCATTGCCAATACCAGAGACGCCTTGGGATGCGATAAGCATGGATTTTGTGTTAGGAATGCCAAGAACACAAAGAGTATGTTATTCCATATTTTTGGTGGTGGATATATTTTCAAATATGGCACACTTTATCCCATATCATAAGACTAGTGATGCAACCCATGTTTCAAATCTATTTTTCAAGGAAGTTGTGAGACTTCGCGGCCTACCCAGAAGCATCATCTTGGACAGAGACACAAAATTTGTTGGTCATTTTTGGAGAAAACTGTGGAAGAAGTTGGGGACGGATCTGTCCTTCAGCTCAGCTTATCATCCTCAAATAGATAGACATACTGAGGTGGTAAACAAAAGTTTGGGAAAATTGTTGAGGAGTCTGGTCACTGAGCATCATAACGAGTGAGATCAAATTATGCCACAAGCAGAATTTGCATACAATGAATCACCAAATAGAAGCACTAGAAAGAGCTCATTCTAGATATTGTATGGAATGCAACCCAGGGGAGTATCCGTGTTGAGGGACTTGGGACAGAGTGAGATAAGAAGAGCTGGAGCAAAATATTTTGCTGCAGAAATGCAGAATCTTCATAGCCAGATCAGAGGACAATTACATAACTCTAGCCAAGAGTACAAGCGCAAAGTTGATCAACATCGCAGAGAACTTCAATTTGAGGTGGGATATCAGGTTCTGGCACATCTTAGGAAAGAAAGGTTCCCTAGGGGAACGTATAACAAGTTTAAAATGAAGAAGATAGGGACATGTAAGATATTGAGGAATTTTGATGCAAATGCCTATGAGATTGAGTTTCCAGATGATGTGGGCATATCTCCCATATTCAATGTTTCAGACCTATATCCTTACTAGAAAGATGACGCAAAGGGATCAGAAGATCAAGATAAGATTCAGTGGGAGAAACAAATGCCTGTAGCAGAAAAAACACAGATGGAGAAGATCATTGATCAGAGAATTGGCAAGAAGAACAAGAGGAAGACCTATCTTGAATATCTGGTTAATTCGAAGGGACACCCAATACAATATTTCAGTTGGGAAAATGAAGAAGATATCCAGAAACATGGAAAGTCGGTGCAGGAGCTCATGGACAGGAATCCATGAATTTTTGTCCAGGGGGAGTATGATGCAGGAGCATCATCAATGAGAATGCATGGCAGGACAACTCATCGCCTGGGAATAATTTTAGAATCTCAAACATTGGGAGTTACTGCGAGTCTTTTGGGGATTTGATGAAGAGCGGAAGAAGATCAAACGTCTAGAGGCGGAATGATCATGAGCGATCAAGGAGTTTCACTTCGAGTCTTGAATGTAACTGAACTTAGGTAGCAGTTAGAGTTTTTTTTAGTTTTTCGAGTAGACGAGTAGTCAGGGGGAACCCTAAGGACCCTCTGAGATAAACATAGGTTTTGTATGCCCAAATGAGGATGTTGCGAGTTAGTAGGAACTTTCTAAATTTTGAGTTATTGTTTTGATATTAGTGTTAGAATATATAAGATGGTGTGCTCGTTTTACCACAACGATACCCTCGTCTCCCAACCACAGGCCGAAGCCTCCCTCCGAGCACCTTAACCTTGACCTGATAATTCCTCCGGAAGAAAACCCTAGGCTAGATAGCCAAACAAAAAGCAGTGCATCTCTCCCCAAGGATAGCGCATCACAAAAAGTTGATCAGATAGTCCAAACCCTAGCCAAGAGATATCCAAGCCAAATACTGAAACTTGTTGTTGCTGCAGTTGCACCTGCAACCCTCCTCCAAACCTGCGCACCAGCTACACCTGCAGTGCGCACCAACTGGGAAAACTGCAGTCCTGAGATATGACAAATGAGAAACTGGTGCCCTGTATTTATAGTAATCCTGCCAGTTTACTGGGGCCGACTTCTCCTTCTGGGTAGGTGTCTGTTCAGTATATTATTATTAATTTTACCCGACTTCTTCTCTTGGAGGCTAATAGCCTAATATAAATTATATTCTTGAGTCAACAAGGCTTCTAGGGTTATTAGTCAATTCATTAGGGTTTCTCTTGCTTCCCAGAGTCTTCTATTCTCGTCAGGTTCATATGTAGAGGTAAATACCTCCCGCAGCTACCATAATATTAACACTCCCTCCTAGCTAGAGAGGTATTTACAGGTAATGGACTTGAGCACAAAACATACCATTTACTCGGTAGCATCAATATAGTCATCTAGACTATTTCATGAC
>ML780283.1:1324217-1334581 GCA_009831015.1 Picea engelmannii
GTCTTTTCCTCTTGTGGTTAACAGAGGAAATGGTTCGGACAGTCATTCCTTAGGGTTTATACATTCTCTCCAGGGTGCACTTTGATTAGTGTAGGAGGAATGGCCCAGGGTGGGGAATGGTCCAAGCTCAACAATCAGGGACAGGCATTCCTTAGGGTTTATACATTCTCTCCAAGGTGCACTCTGATTAGTGAAGGAAGAATGGCCCAGGGTGGGGAATGGTCCAGGTTCAGAAGACAGGACAATTATTCTTCCTTGCTTGAGAAGAATAGTCCAGATATCTCATTGTTCTACTCTGAGGGTAGATATTCTTTCAGATATCACAGATGTGAGTGAAAGATTGGCCCAAATGATTCAGTTTATATCATAACATTGTTTTTGTGCAGGTTGGTATCAGATGATTGTTATGAAGATTGTATGACAATAGATGTATACTACTGTGGTGGATGTGTTCCACTGTTCGTGACTATACATTATTGATCAAGTACTTGTGTGTTACTTGGTGTGGTAGTGTACCTCTGGATTGTAGTTATGTACTACTATGGATAGACACAGTTGTGTTCTATTTTGTTCTGATTTCCTTGAAGACTATCAGCAATTTATTGGAAATAATTATCAGCCAGATGAATGATGAACAGATATTTTCCAGACAGAAAATGGTTCAGAACATTTACTCTTCTAGATTAGAAGAATGGCTCTTGTATCACTCTGTGGAGTGAGCATCATGTCTGATTACTCAGATAGAGTATGGTTTCAAGAGATGATGCAGTTGATGATGATGATGGTGCTCATGATCTAGTCATGATCTAGTCTATATAACTATGTTGATGCTATCGGGTTAATGGTATGTTTTGTGCTCAAGACCATTACCCATAATACCTCCCTGGCTAGGAGGGAGTGTTGATATTATGGTAGCTACGAGAGGTATTTACCTCCACGTGTAAACCTGACAAGGATAGAATACTCTGGGAAGCAAGAAGAAACCCTAATGAGTTGGCTAATAACCCTATAAGACTTGTCGGCTCAAAAAGATAATTTATATTAGGTTATTAGCCTCCAAGAGAAGAAGTTGATCAAAATAATAATATATATTGAACAGAAAGATACTCAGAATGAGAAGTCGGCCCAGGAAATTATCCAGAATTAGTATAAATACAAAAGGCAACTTCTCATTCTGGCAGGCAGTCTCAGAATTGCAATGTCCAGTCTTGTGCGCACTGCAGTACCCAGTCTTGTGCGCAGGTTTGAGGAGAGTTGCCATTGTAGTTGTTGTAGCTAGTAGATCACATTTGGCTTGGACTATCTCTTGTCTAGGGTTTGGACTATTTGATTAGCTCTTGTTGGTGCACTATCCTTGGGGAAAGGTGCACTACCCTTTGTTTGGCTATCTAGCCTAGGGTTTTCTTCCAGAATGATTCTTTGTCAAGGTTAAGGTGCTCAGAGGGTGGCTTCTACCTATGGTTGGGTGACAAGGGTATTGTCAGTGGTAAAACGAGAACACATCTTTCATATTCTAACAGCTTCATCCCTAAAATATAAATGTATACTCAACCTTTCATTGTTGTTGTCACTAATACATCATCATCATCAAAACCAAACTCAACCTGTCACTGTAACTACCACTAATACGGATACATTATCATCATCAAAACCATACTCAACATGTCATTGTAGCTATCATTGATATTGATACATCATCATCATCAAAACCAGACTCAATCGATCATTGTAACTATCACTAATATTGATACATCGTCATCATCAAAACCAAATCCATACTAATAACCACATAAAAAACATGCCAATATCACCAAAGGACATCTCCAAATCATGTGCTCAAGATCACCATGATATGCATCAAACAATGTGCCAAGATATCCATTAAGCATGTGCCATACCATCCAAGATATGCATCAACCATGTGCCAAAACATTCAATACATGTCTCAAGCATGTGCCGAAGTATGCATCAACCATGTATCAAACCCTCCAAGATATGCCTCGAACATGTACCAACATCTCAAACATGTCCCAAAATAACCAAGATATGGATCAAAGCATATGCCAACACCATGTGCCAAATACCTCAAGTATGTGCCATACCTTCAATATATAAGCCTCAAAATATATAGAATAACATACATTTTCATTCTGTAAAACTCGGTACTTCGGATCTCAAACCATCAAACCTTCCTCGGGCTTCAACATCAAGACAATAGCTCCATCATCAAACTTTACTTCAGCCTTGCTAGACAAGACTGGTCAACTCGTGGTGTCTCGCTTGACGAGTGTTGTGAAACTCGCAAGGGCCTTGTAGGAAACCCTATATCTAACCCACAAGAGTCTACTCAATTAGGGTTACTATAAATTCTTCTCCAATATGTGGCTCCAAAACTTCCTTCTTTGCACTCAACTACCTCAGATTCGCTACCTCAAATTCACTGAGAGATCGCATACTTGTTTTGATTTATTACATGATTGATAAAATGAGAGGCTTCTTGATATGTATTTATAATATTCCAAGTAACTCCTTTATTTGACTTTGAGTTGACCTGTAACTTCTTGTTTGGAACAACTTTTCTTCTTTAATTAATTTTGGAGATGACTTATAACTTCTTGTTGTAACCGTTTAGGGGCTTTTTAACCATACTTTGGGGCTTCATCTTTAATAGGGTATAACTTGTCAACTGGGAGGAACCACATGGTGTACTAGCTACTGTTGGAAATGGAATGACGAGGGCCATCCATATATGATAGTTTTGCATCAAATTGCAGTGTCCTTCACCCTCTTTTTCTCCAATCAACTTCAGGCTTCATGACCACTCCTTTGGGGCTTCATAACTACTAACCACTTAACCATACTTCAAGGGATTCTTGTAGACTTTTTCAAAGTGTATTCCTATGAGGGTCATGCTTAAATATACGCCATAAGGGGACCACTTTGGAGACTTCTTTGAATACACACATTACTTCTAGAGACTTCCAAACTTGCTTCAAGGCTTCTTCTAGGGTTGACATCAATGGCAACCAAGTTTCCAACAATGGCATCAATTACAACTAACTTTCCAACAATATTCATGAAAAACTGCTAGTTTCTCTTATAAAACCCATGGCCACAACCTTCTATCCACTTGTTACCTTCATGAAACCCATGACCAAGCCATGTAGGTGAAAATATGAATTTTTGGAGGGAAATGTCTTGGATTTTTCTAGTTGTTTTCTTCTTCTTTGGGAGGGAATAATTGTACATGATTCAGAGTGTTAGTATCCTTATATAAACTATGTTTAATATGTATTTTGATTGATTTGAATGTCTCTAACTAAATTTTAGAGAGTTCATCTTTATTCTCAACTAGTAAGTTGATTACTTTGCATTGTTGAAAATTAAGCTTTCTAAATTATAATATTTATAATATGAACATTGAATCAATTGTAATCCTCTTCCAATCTGAGAAAAGAAAAGAAAAAAAAAATTATGGTTGCATGCATAGAGAAATAGCATTGAAATAGGCTTTTGTATGCATCACAAGAATTCACTAAAGTGTGTTCTTGGTTAATCATTATTAAGTCTATTGTATAACTTTTGTTATTGAGTATTTCAAGATGAATGACCAACATGGTATATAGGGTCATGGTGAGCTGAAAGAGAGATGTTATATCATTTATAATTTGAGAAATTTATGGTATATTGAAAAGGTATTGTTACCTTGATTAAGGGATTCTTAGTGTCGTATTGATAATATTGTAATACTAACAGAGAGGGCAGCAGAGGGCCATTGAATGACTAGTAGGGGTTGAGCCATTATGGGCTATAAATTCATACTATCTAAATATGTATTGAGCATATTGAACTGCAGGTTTGTATATTTTTGTTGAGTATATTGCATTCAAATATTTTAAGGATTATGAAATTGAATATAAAGAATTGGTGATTACATTGTTCCATGCATTGTTGAATGATTCCTATGCTTATGTATATGTTTTGAAGTTGGTTATTACTTATATACATAATGTTGAAAAGTATTATATATATATATATATATATATATATATATATATAATTGGTGAAGAAGTGGTACACCAATTCCTACCGACTTTGGGGCTACTCCAAAAATATTGGTATCTACATGAGGAGACTTGGCATCATCAAATCAATTATTGGGAAGCACTACACTCACAATCCTATGCCACTTTCATATTTTCAAGGTATACCATGAAGGTTACCGAAGCAATGAAAAAAGTGAAGCATTTCTTATTTCGTCACGAACAAGAGTATGAACTCGAAGACCTACATAATCTAGAGTATCTACAGAATTTGCAGGTTGTACAAAAGGAAGAGGTAGTTTCCCTACAAGTTCCTAAGGGGGGAGATGATGATTTTCATTAGCTATGGTTCAATGAGTCAGAGGGGGACCACATAATCCAAGAGTAGGAATTTCAGTGCACCAAAGTAATATCATAAGTTGCTAAAGACCCACATAGTGAACATTGGTTTGGATGCTAGGTAGAAAATAGCCATTTTTGGAGATTATTGGGATGAGACCAAAATCACATAAGTGGTATCCCTTATACGATAATACCATAACCTATTTCCAAAAATCTTTACAGATATGAGTGGTTTAAACAATGATCTTGGTTAGATAAATATTGAGTGGATGATGTTGATTAGAACAAGGCCATACATAATTAACCTGCACTATAAGGAATAAGTTAAACAAAATATTGATAAAATGTTGTTCCCGACTCTAATTTTCCCTTTAAATAATCTAAATCCATAATCCCTATTGTCATCCAAAGCAAGAAGACTAAAGGAATCCACCTGGTATGTAGACTTATGCATAGTGAATGAAAATGTGTGCATGATTTTTCCCTACATTGTTAAATGGTGAAATTATGGAAAATGTCACAGGAAACGAGGCGTACTCTCACAAATGGATTCTTTGGGTATCACCATATCCATGTTTCAAAGGAATAAAATACAAAGACTACATTTGTGACAAAGTGGGAGTCATTCACGCACAATGTGATGCCCTTTGGTTTAAAAAATCATCCAGTGGTATTCATGTAAATTAGCATTACATTGTTCCATGACTATATCCATAAATTCCTTGAGGTCTACATGGATGATTGGATGATATACATTTTTATTAAAAGATCATGTTCTTTGTTAACACTAGTGTTCAAACAATGCACACATATGCAACATTCTTTGAATTAAAATGTGTATCTTCTACACCCTATTTGGAGTTCTTCTTGGTCAAATCCTTTGCAATAAACGATTATTGGTGGATACCACAAAGATAGAAATTATTGTGGATTTTCCACCTCCAAAAAGTGTCTTGATGTTGTGTTCTACCCTGGGACACACTAGTTACTACCCCAAGTATATCATCAATTATGGAAAATTGATTACAGTAATGGAAGAACTTATGTATAAGGATGTATCATTCATATTCTCTCATTATTGCAACTAGGGTTTTCAAATGTGAAAAGGGAAAATATTTTCACATGCATGTTGATGCATCAGGGATAGCTCTTGGAAATATTCTAGCACAACAAGGTGAAAGAATCATATATCATCTAGTGTATTTTTCCAATGAAAAAACATCACAAGTAGAGAGGAAATATAGCAGCAAAGAGTGCAAAGGCTTAGCAATGGCATACACATTGTAGAATTTTTTCCACTGTCCACCAAGAAGAGACTTAAATTCATCACTAGGAACTATAGGTTGAGGTATTTGATAAATAAGTCAATGTTAAAGGGTTGCATCTGCAAATGATTGTTGTGATTTTAGAAGTTTGACTTTGAAGTTACGTTTACACTAAGTACCATAATTTAAAACCAAATCACCTCTCATGAATCCATTCACAGGAGGCACAAAACAAACTAGATGAAACTGCAGATAGGTTGTCCCTAATCATTTGTTGAGATTGCAACAATTTTTTCAAGTGGCTCTGCACTGAAGAGGTATGATCGAAAACAATGGTGGTAGCATCTAGTCTACACTAAAAACTATAAGTTGATTGCAATGTAGCTATATAAATTGGGAATTAATAGTATCCTTTGTATATGTGTCTTTGATTGTGAATGAAACACCATTATTTAGGAGGCACATGATGGATTGAATGGAAGACATTATGGAGCAAGAGATATTGCACAAAAGTATTACATGCAATTTTTTGGTGGCCTGCACTATTTTTGGATGTTGTATAGTATGTCGAGGAGTGTGATGTTTTCTAGAAAACAAAATGACCCTTTGTAAGGTATGAAATGTCATTGCAACTCATTGTGGCCAGGGAGTTGTTCAAGTGAAGGGAAATGGAATTTGTGTTGCCCATTGACTAACTTTTGTGTTGTTCCAAAGTGCATTACATAATTATTGTGATTGTTTACTTGACATGATGGGTAGATGTTGCACCAACTAGGTGTTGTATCACAAAGAGAGTTGCAAGGTTTATCTTTAAGCACATTGTGAGAAGGTTTGATTTTCTGCAAAGTATCACTAATCACCAAGGAAAACATGTTTTATTTTTTTACCCATTGGTTAGGTTATTTGTGATCCAACACCAAAATGAAACACCCTACCATTTGCATGGTAATAAAACTATCAAACCATTCAATAAAATATTGGAAGGTGGTTTAATGAAGATCTGCATCATCCATCAAGATGATTAGGAAAAAATAATGTGTGATACTTTAGGTGCACCACACAATATGAAAAACATTGACAAAGCACATTCCATTCATGTTTATCGAAAAGAAGCGACCATGTCATTAAAATTTGGTGTCCTAGTTTGTGGAATTTTTTCACAATGAAAATCACTAATGATGTTGCACTTCAAGGAAAAGTAAACACTTTGATACAGAAGGAGGAAGACCATTTAATCAAATATCACTAGCACAAGTAAAAGGCTTGGCATGATCAAAATATAAAAACTAATGTCCTAACACGAGGTGATTTAGTGTTATTGTATGATAGCAAGTTTATGCAGTGTCTAAAAATATTGTGGATGCATTGCTAGGACCATTCTAGTGCAAATCACGAGGAAAATCATAGTAAAACAAAATCAAATTGATGGTAAACTAATGAATGGATCGATGAATGGTGCTTTCCTTAAACCATTCTCCACATCAAAGCAAAAGTAACCCCACTCCTCTTTCAGGGGGGAGTAGTGTGCATGGTAAATTTTTAAGTCATTAATCAATCAGTCCCTTTGTCAATTTAGTTTCCTTGTCTTTTGAATTGGTATGATCAACATTCAATTAATAAACATAAAATATGGAGTCAATATGTGTCATAGACAACATAGCTTTCTTATGTCAGTAATAGTTCTCTACCCTCTATAAGTGTGCTAGAATCACCTTGTAGTCAGGGGAGAAAGTCAATCTAGGGTTCACATGATGTTTGTTCATAGTAGATTCATTGGACCATAGAATGAAGTCCCTTGCACAACATGGGGGTTCTAAGGATCTGTATGCTAAAATAGACCTCTAGCCCAAGGTGTATTATAGGATGATGATTGAGGTAATCAGAAGGATGTAGAGGATTCCCACGCTATTATTAGAGGTCTGCATTGATGAATCCTAGTTCAAAGTAGACTGACATTGTTGATATATGCAGAAGAGGGTACCATGAGGCACAAATTTCACTAGAAAGCTAGTGGATTAGTTGGATTGTGTTTTGACCAAAACAAATCATAAGGCACTACATCGGGCATTGGGATAAATAATCATAGCAAGAGGAAAAGGGCATAGGAAATAAAACTAGCACACTAGAACAAGAAGGCATCGCAGAGGCTCCTTCCCCCAAAACCACTAGCACTATGAAGAAAAAGGTGACCATTGTTGAATCTGTCACAACAACCAAAGAGACATTGAGGGAAAATAAGGCTTGATATATTACCACATCCACTCAGACCAAGAACCCAAAGGAAGAATAGTAGAATAAATCGACAATGACATTGTCAAGACTACTTGCACCAAGTTCCTAAATTGAAAGTTTGATCCTATTACAAGGTTTTCTTAGATTCCCATACTACATATATTATGACCAACAAATAGATAAGGACGTTGACACAATCACCTTGCATAAATTCCTCAAGCATGACGCCAAAGGTGGCCATTGTATTACAACACAAAGAACGTGTGAAGTAGTCCATGTTGTGACTTCAACAAAATCTACAATGGTAGGGATCCATTGAACAAGGGGGATTGAATACTAGAGTCACCACATAGAATAAATATCCCCTACATATCCCTACCAATTTTAACATTGCACTCTTGAGACAAGGCTAGGTTGAAGCATGAACCAAGAGGACAATCAAAGATTTGGATGCGTCTATCACAAATGACTCTACGAAAGTGTAGACCAAGAGGAAAATCAAAGATTCAGATGGCTCTATCACAAATGACTCTAGGAAAGTGTAGACCAAGAGGACAACCAAATGATTAGAAGACACCAATACAAATGACTCTATGAAATTGAAAACCAAGAGGACAACCAAATATTCAAAGAACTCTGACATAGATGACTTTGGGAGAGTGTTGAACTTTTGAGATATCTTCATTGACACTACTAAGGAGGTTCCATAGGGCACCTCCTTCATAGACCCTAAATCTTGGGATGACGATGTGTTAGCCTCACAAGATACTCTACCTCTATTGTAGATATCATTGGATCCATTGCAGCATTTCCCAAGAAATTAAAGTTAATTGAAGAGTAAGATGGATGTCTTGGCTAAGGTTGTGCAGCAAATAAACTACACCTCTATGTGAATCCTCATGGAAAATTTTAGGGGAAATGTTTTTCCTAATGATAAAGTGATGGGAGAATCAAAGAGAAAGGAGATCATGAAAGGATACTTCACAACAAATCATAGGACAATTATGAGCGAACTCATTTTCAATTGTCGTAAGGTACAATGGTCCACCAACCTCTATTGAGGAGAACCTACAACTTAGATGCCCTCTTAATAATAATAGTAGTAGTAAAAATAATCTATTTTTAAGGTCGGTATCTATCCAAAAATCAAATTGATGTATAATACCCCCTTGTTTGTAGGAAAAGGTAACCCATCCACATAGTGATTTGACTACTTAGTCTTACATTTGGTGAGATCTAGGTATGACTTGGAAACGAGGATTAAGGAATCAACAATGAAGCCCCAAGAGAAAGCTTTGACCCCATCTATGGGAGAGTGTCAATATATCTTCGAGATATTGTTGCCTTCCTTTGTGTAGAGCACCTGAGAAATCGTACAACATGCCAACCATGGATTTGTTGAAGGTTCCCCTCCCATATTTGGATATATCCATGAAAGTTATATATGTGTGCCACAAATATGATGATCTTTGCACCAATCAAGAACAAACGAAGTATAACATTAAGTGGATGCAAATTCAAGTAAATTCATATGCCAAGGCTAAGGGAGTATTGAAGAAGTGGAGGACACCAAAATGTGAGAGAAACAGATTCACAACAAATTCACTGAAGTACAAAAGCAATTAAAATGTTGCATCATGTAAATATGCTTGAACATTAAAGAGGCATAAGAGGTTGTTGAGGAGGAAAGTAACATGGTCCACAAGGTTACTTCCATCCTCCATAAAGTTCCCCACACTAGCAAGGCCCTAAATATAAGTAAAGAGTAGTTCATAGAGATAGAGAAAGTAATGAACTCTAAATAGCATGGTAAGGTCGAAGAGGAAATAAGGAAAACGGACGTTGAGGTAGATGCAAAAAGGAGTGGAATGGAGATTAAAGCAGTGATCTCACCTACACTCATCCAACCACAAGAAAATTTATTGGATATGGATCATCTAGATAGCATAACCCAAACCCCATGGATCAAAATGACCAATGTAAAGAAGCTTGTGGAACAACAAGAAAAAGTCATCAATGTTGAGGTGGATGTAGAAATTTTGGAAAATTCAAAGTTCTAAAATTTCACCCTAATCTGGAGGTTTCTCAGATATTTTCCCTATGAAATTAAACCTTAGGGTTGTTATTAAATATAGTATAAAACAACAATGAAAAAGATACAATATTTCACCCTCTAACAACCCAATCTTCTTGGCAATCCAAAGAGTAAAGATATAAAAGTGTCTTGATAAGTTTCATCCCTTTAAGGCAATATTATTATGCATAAACCAACTCTGAAAAATCACTTTTACAACGATAGAACAACCATTTAGTTCTTCATTTATGATGTCAAATCACTCAATAAATTGTCCTTTTCTTCTCTCAAATTAGCAACACATATATAGTTGTAAATAATAATACATAAAGAACATAGATGGCTGAAAATAAAATCTGGAAATTACACAAATGATGAACAACTAAAAACTCCATTAATAGAATAATA
>ML780283.1:1334631-1358161 GCA_009831015.1 Picea engelmannii
GGGGGGGGGGGGGGAACTAGCTCAACTAAGGATCTCCAACATGCAAGAACCATTAAAACAAGTCCTACAATGCAAGACATCATCTTCTCTTCTTCTTCTTCTTCTTCTTCTTCTTCACCAATTATACCCTAGGGCTTTATCACAAATCCCTAATTTCAAACCTTCAAGGAATAAACTCTAACCCTAGACTTCAATATGCTTCATAAATATCATGAAATCCTAGCAACTCTAGAGAGAAGGTAACTAGTGCCCTCCACTCCTAGGTCACATCTCTATACAAAAGTGAAATAAGAATGAACACAATGTTATGAATGAGAAGGAATCTCTACTTCCTCTATATATATGAGAGGTAAGGGGGGGAAATAATCCAATGTGGGCCTAATCCCTGAGAAGAAAATCTACAATAAGCTCATGTAGGCCTACACAAGTGAAGCACTCCACTCCAAGGGTACACATGTCATGCTCCAAGGTAATTTCATATAGATCACATGGATTGCATCACTCCTCCTAAGAATGTACATCCACCAGGTCAGTTTCCCTTACAATAACATTATCGCAGCCTAGGCGTCCCTGAGCCAACTCTAAGCCTCCATCCAAGAATCCAATCTACCCCATGCCATCTAGGGTTTGATACCCTCCTCCAAGATGCACAATGTTCCTCCTCCTAAGTAGGGTGTTCTCTAAGCAAGTGAACCTTTCCATGTGGCCACAATGAAGGAAGTCCACTAAGTTCTCAAGAGAACTCCAATACCCTAGGGAAGAATGCAAAGCAAGCTCCCAATTATGTCAAGCAACCACTAAGCAAGCTATCTCCAACGTACAAATCCATCATTATTGGGTATGTGTTATATTATTTGCATGTGTGTCTGTGTGTGTGGGCGCGTCAAATTTGACAATTGTGTATGACAATCCCTCTAGTAATTCTCTTTGTGTCATGTGTGCTAGGCGCTTTCCTAGGGGGGTCCCAGGGGGGGGCAGGTATGCCCCCCCCCCTGGTTGTGCGCAGCATTCGGGGTAGCGCCGCGAAATTTTTTTTTTGGCGGTTTTTGCTATTTTTAGCGGTTTACTAAATTAATCCAGGATTAAGGGATTAGGGTTTTGGTATCTACGGAATACCTAAAAAAATTGCATATATCGTATGGTGAATGGTGAAATTCGAGATATGAATATAAGAAAGGTTTTCCCGATTGAGGGTTTCCGGTATAAAATCTCTGTGTACTCTATGTATGAGCCATTGATTAAATTTTGTTTTTCTTAAGAATCTATATGCATTGCTTTACTTCACAGGTTTAAAACTTACAATCATGAATCATCTCCCATGTTCCAATCCATCTTGGACCATCCAAGGTTTGAACATACACCATGTACCCCAAAGTTCATGAAATACCCCCAAACATGGTGCAAACACTTTTGGAGTAACTCGAAAGCTAACAATGAAAATACACTAAAAAGAATATGATTGATTTACCCAAGTGGAAACAAAGACAACCAATGTAGATAAAGGAATAAATATAACTCCTTCTATGATAGGATCAATGTGCTAGAGGATAAAAGGAAAATTATGTGGAACCTTGTGAGAGAAGTGGGAAAACAATTCCAAGAGAATTATCTAGGGCTCAAGTCCCTAAAGAAACATGCACAAGAGGACCTTGTCAAGATGCTTGCAATGAATCCCTCCATAGGTAAAACCATTGAAAAGAGAACCTAGCATTTTTCGAGATTGTTGAAGAGGGGATTGTTGCCTTCAAGAAACACCAATAGTTTTGAGATGCCACAATGAGGGCTTTACCTAATACCAAAATGATTGGAGGAAGTGGTTGAGAATTATTTTGGTGAGTTCTATACTCTCTTTGTACCCATCATAGATCCAAAATATCTAATGGAGTAAAACCCAATCAAGCCACATAAAAAATCAAGGACTATGGAATTCAGAGTACATGGAGCAAACCAAGTCTAGAGGAGATCCATGGAAGCTCGAGTACATCAATCTACCATAACCTTTGCACCTAAATACCTCAATTATAGAGGCATTGACCTCCAATACTCTACAGAAGGAGACTAAGGAGAAAAGTCACATTGACTTAGCGGATGGTCATTGTCTGCCTAGGAATTTTTTGGAATCTTAAGAATCTCTCTAGAATATTTATAACCACCCTCAGAGGCCTATATATGTACTTTAGATGAGAAGGGAGTTAGATCACAGTTATATATTCATTATGGTATTTCAATGCTTTTCTTAGAGATTTTAGTGCATTATTCTTGTGGCTTAGGCCATGCACCCTTTCGTGCTAGATATATGATGTTGTAAACTTTGATGTTAACATATTAGAAAATTACTAAGTTTCTTTACTTAAATGAATGATGTGTTCATATTACTCATGCATTATGTTGATTTTATATATCCTATGCATCTGGAATAATCCAATGAACCATGTAGTGGATTTCACTACCACTACACTCCCCTCTACTCTACACTATGATTAACAACAACTATCAAACATGCCTCAGGTGAGATCTCCTTCCTCTTGAAGGTTGATAATGTTGGCATAACTAGACTACATTTAGCCTTGTTGGACACCTCTATTGACCTTGAGTCTTAAATGAGACAATAGCAGGTATACTTTAATTGACAAGATCAGGTTCAAACAACCTAGCTTATATTTTGGAGGCAAGTTGGAAGGCTTGCTCTAGATAAGTAATAGGAAAATGTTCTAAGTTCCAACTCTTTCCTAAGATGCAGTGACAAACCAAAAAATGAATTTAATATGCAAGGTGTCTTCAAGGTCACTTACCTCCAACTTGATTTTGTTGAAGACCTCTATGAATTGTTGGATAGTATGTCTACAGATCAATGGGAATTGGATCAAGTTTACTAGAAACACGTCATTGTATTGTAAGAAGGTAGAATTGCTTGTTGATGGTAGTTTTCAAATCATCTCGAGCATCAATCAAAGGTTGGATGTTGGTTGTGAGGTGTTAGGCATTTGACTCCCATCATGTTGTTGAAATAATGTAACTGCAAAGTGTATTCTTATTATTATCTGATATATTATTCATTGGATCAATCCCCATTGTGGATTGATCATGTCGGCTATTGTAATAGGACCAAATCCCTTTTTGTGGATTGATCAAATGATAATTATAATAGGCAGAATAAGAAGTCGGCCCCATTAGATATTAAAGAGGCCCCAGAATATATTAAAGGTGGTTATAACCACCCAATTTGAGAAGTTGGCCCTGCCAATGAAGAGACACTTCACATGTGCTAGTCTTGTATAAATAAAGAGGCCAGCACCTCACTTAGACACACAACTCACTTGCTCATTTGAGAGACAAGTTTCGGAATTGCAGTTAGAGAAGAAAGAGAGAGAGTGGCACATCTTTTGGAGAGGATCTTTTGTATTAGCTTGATTTATCTCTTGGCATTGTATTGGCTATCTATAATAAGGAAGTTTTGTTGGGTTTTCTTCCCCTAGAGGGTTTCCCGGGATAAATGTTGTATCTCTTGTGATTGTGTATTTCTCGGTGATCTTGTCTTTATGTTGTTGTTATATATTGAAATGCAAAGAACTATAATAATGGCATAAACATTAACACATGTAAGGGTCTTCTCCTCCATGTGAACTTTAGTGACTAGAATCATTTGTGCATCTTGCGAATTTGACTAAGAATTGAAACAAGCCCCCAAACTATAAAGTTAAGATTCGATTTTGTACACATTTTGGGCTTTATCAAATTTCATGATGTGTAGCTTTGTGTCCAACTTGAAATATTGGTGGACAATGGGGATACCCATGGGAATATGGGGTTGGTGTATGTTATAGGGCCTTTTTTTTTGTGGCAAATAGCATGCCCATCATCTATTGCATCATGTTTATTTGAAACTTGTTTCAGTGTTTGCAACGTACAACAAGTTCCAACAACAACTATTTTTCTTACATTTTCTCCATAAAAAACGAAGCAATGCTCAAGCCTTAAGATTCACTCGAGTCCCCAGAAAATCTGAAGGGGGCCATAATGTGGCACAAAATGGAACTTTTATGTCAAATTGAATCCTAAAAATAGTATATTATGCATAGCATTCATGATGGGACCCACAATGAAGAAACATTATTGTGGGACCACACTGTAGATTTGACAATGATTGTAGGTCAAGGAAATGGCATAATTTATTGCCTTGGGGATTCACGATGCTTTCAAGACAAGTATGCCTAGTATTCATGGTACAAGGAAAAAACAATGATTCTATGGGTCACGAACAAAATCTATGATTGTGGAACAATTGTGGAAATTTGTGAAAATAAAATGCATAAATTAGAGGGAAGATAAAGTAAACATGTGTGCCAAAGGAATAATAACAAGGATTGGTAATGTCGACACACATGTAAATTACTTGAACAACTTGAAGAGAACTCAAAGGAGATTTCAAGAAAGAAAAATTCTTAGGAACCTCTACTTTTGAAAATCATGAAAAACCCTAATCTTGTAAGGTTATAATAAGAACTAACATGAACTGAGTAACAACAATGCAAAAGTTACTCGCAAACAAGTAAACAAGAGAGAGGGAGAGAGAAAGTATGCAAGCATAAGTAAAGATTGTAGGAACACAATATAAACTATTGTATTAGATATATGTAAGAGTTCAAAATTGGAAAAGGGTGGTCATCATTGTTCAACTCAACTATATAATACAATAAAGTAGGTGGGTGATCATTTTTGGACCAAGTCATCCAAAAAGTACAAAAAACAAATGTAATAAATTACAAAAATAAAATATAAATATAACATTTATAAACACATCTACTAGAGTAAGTCTCATTAGCATAACAACATATAGTGGAAGAAGTCACTATGTAGAATACACAATTTATAAGGAAAAACATGTATAAACACATCTACTAAAGTAAGTCTCATTAGCATAACAACATATAGTGGAAGAAGTCACTATGTAGAATACACAATTTATAAGGAAAAACATTGTGTAAATGTGTAATGAAGTCTATTTATTCTTTATGTATACTATTCATCTTCCCTTTGTCTAAATTGCTCAAATACTTTTATGTAGGCTTCCAATTCATTGTATGGTATTTACGATTTTGGTGGTCATCATTGTTCAACTCTCCTATGTAATACAATAAAGTAGGTGGATGATCATTTTGGACAAAGTCATCTAAAAAATACAAAAGACAAGTATACTAAACTACAAAAAATAAAGTAGAAATATAGCATTTGTAAACATGTCCACTATAGTATGTCTCATTAAAGGAACAACATATAGTGGAAGAAGTCACCATGTAGAATACACAATTTATAAGAAAAATCATTGTGTTAATGACTCATTAGAGAAAAGAGGATAGCTAGCAACTGCTAAGATTGTTGACAGCCATGGTGTTTGACTTGTGCCTCATGCACAGGTAATTCAAAATAGCCTTAGCCTTTGCCTCTCGAGGTGTGCAACCTAGTCCTTCCAATCGGTTTGTGGTTAGCTCATAATCATAGATTCCCATGGCCAACCTATAAAACTCCAAAACAATAGGTGCATTATGTTCAAATAATTTTGTCTCATACTTCTGCATCCAATCAAAAATCTTGTTGGGCGAGTGCCTCCATGCACTACTTGGACCCAACACTTAAAATATGTTTTTCCAAGAACAAAACATATGTTCGGTCTGCCTCATCTTGTGGGAAGAAAGGTACTTCCTCGTGCGTGCCCTATCCAATGACCTCTACGACTGTTACCTAGTGTGTGCCCTATCCAATGACCTCTATGACTGCTACCTAGTGCATGCCCTATCCAATGACCTCTACGACTGCTACTAGTGCAAGCTTCACCTTTCCCCCAAATTCTTGCTTACAGTTCTTCAAGGTGCACAATCATTCAATATTCTCCAAGACTAACCTCACCCGAAGCCTCTAATGTTGTCAACCTGCTATCTACTTGGTCTACACCATCCTTGGCACCCTTTCCCATAGCCAAGTCTCCATGTTGTTCGGTGACGACACAAGGTCTGACTACAAATTCACTCGCCGCCTCAATCAACTTCATAGCTAATATTCTTGGCATCCATCCCAACTTCTAGTCATCATAGTCACACCAAACATCTTGGCTCCATCCAAGAACACCAAACAAATTTCATGGAGCACCAAAACAGCATTGGCAAGCTTGAGAAAGTCCTTCTCTGAGACCAGTGTGGTCATCCAATGAAGCCACTATTAAATCCAAGCTGCCAAACCAATTCCCAACTATGAAAGGTTCGGAATTAACCACTCCTACTATTGAGTTGACCACCTTGAACGTAGCCATGTTTCTCTCGGGATTATGATGAAGTGACGTAGCAGTTTGCTCAATTACAAAATTGTGGGTTGCATCGATCTCCACCAACGCTACCACCTTCAACCCACTCACAGTCACATCCATAAAACAAAGACCATTTGTACCTTCATCTTGTGAACCATGTCCATGACCTTCTTCCACGAACACGCCTAGACCTTCCAACATTTCCTTTGAAGGTTATTGCACTTGGGTTAACACTCCCAAGGCTACAAGCTTCTTCTTCACCATCAGTTGCACTTGGAATTCTTCCAAGTTGTCCAACTTTTCCTTCAAAGGATAATTAATTGAAAAGTGATACTGATAACAAAGAAATAAAGAAACAATCTTACCTCTAAACTTAGGCAATCTAGGTTTCTTCCTCATATCAATGTCACATTCGTCTCGGGCATCCTCCTTTCTGAGCAACCCCAACCTAAGCAACGTCCAAATCTCTGCTTGGTCTGTCAATGCCTTCAATTTTTGAACCCAAGATTCCACTTGTGCGTTGATATGCTCTAGCTTCACCACATGAGCCTGGTACAAGTGTTGAATTTCTTGATTCCATCGTTCCAAGTTCCTCATCCTGGCATCCATCTTAGTCTTCCATGACTCTTCCTCTACGCCTTCCATACTACAACCCAAAGATAATTCAACCCTAAGGCACATTGAAAGTCTTCCCAAGTCTCAAAGACTTGGGTTGTCTTGTTGCCTCAAGCCTACAACACACCTGAGACAACAAGGGCCTTCATCATTCATCTAAACAACCATCTTGGTTGTTTGCTACACTAAGGCACAAATTCTACAATCTTCACCACCTTCAACCAACTCTGCGATCAAAATGCCAAACTCATCCCAAGTCTTCTACTTCATTTCAAGTTCACCCAGAATGCTTGAATGAACCTCACAAGAGACTTTGAAAATGATTTCCACGGAAGCATCATTGGTGAAGGGTGCCCAAATTGGCTCAAGTAAAATCTCCAACCAACTGTTACGGTAGTGAAGCACACCAACTTCACAAATATTGTTCTGAAACCAACTATCAAATAGCTCAAAACAAGCTTTGATACCACTTGTCACAGACCTACAGTCTGCCCGGATTTTTTTCTACGAATTGAGTTCTCCCAAGTTGTTTTGGCACCTGCAATCGTGCGACATTGGCTTGCCTCAATCTCAAGGGCCTGGCCAACCTGCACCTATTACAACCGACTATATCTCTTCACATAAGTTCTACCCATAACTTCGCCTTAGGTTACAATAAGTTAGATGCCCATCCAAGTCTAACACACTTAGTTCAATCCAACAAGCAACACTAGGCATGCGTCCAACCACAACCTTGAAACATCCCAGCAATACAACACTTAGCCAATTAACAATATGCAAGGACCAACAACATTCAGTACATATAAGGTAACCATAGTACACAATGCATATGAATGGGCAGCACCCCAGCCAAGTGCCTAACACCTTATTTATATATATATAAGAATGTTACATGATACAATGGGGGAGCACTACCAACTTCTTGTGGCTCAATTACAGATATACAAAGAAACTAAGGCAAACTTCCTTTTTCCAAGACTGTCAAACAACCTTGTACAAACCAACCCCTGAAGCATCCACAGGTCTGCCTTTTGCAGGTCCTGTTTTCGTCTCCTTGTCACTTAGCCACAACAAGTCGACCCGTGATGCCTAAACTTTGAACATGACAATTGCAAACCAATTGAATGACACTTGCAACTCTTGCCACTTGATTCTGCCTTAGCACTTTGAGGCGTTCACCTATTTATATGAGCTCTTTGTACCTTGCAAAGATCATTCTATTCCAAGGTGAACCCAAGTATCATTGAGTCGACTTCCTCATCTTCAATGATTTGTCTGCTAATTGTTCCATCACATCGTTTCAAATCGTGTCGCGTTCGTCAAGGTCGTCCCAAGCTCGTCCCAATTGTTCCATCCACCTAGGTCGTCCCATCCGCCCAAGTTGTCACTTTTGCCCAGGTCATCTCAAGCTAGCCCAAGTCGTCTCATTTGCTTGACCATTCGGTCTGATCACACCCAAGTGTTCCCAGCTACACCTAAGTGGTCCAATACGTCTAATCCATATCAAGTCATCAGAAGACAATTACATCCACTTGTCTCAATTGGCCCAATCATCCCAAGTGCGTCCAACTCATCCAAGTCCACATGATTATGCCCAATCCGCTCGAGTCTACCTACTTGTACCCAAGGCACCTGATGAATGTGCACCCGATAGATGTGTTCCCAAGGAAGTATGCCTGATGAGTGAAACCCATGATTGTGATATGTAGTAACTTGTGCCCGAAGGCACCTCGATCATCTGTCGCAAGCCCCAAGTGTGGACCGCCTAACTCCATCGATTTGTATAATTCTAGGTACCCAAATCATCAAGCCTTCTAAGCTAACTTCTTCATTCGTCATGCCAAGTGCATGTTGCAGACAACGTTTCCTACAACAATCTTCTTTGCCTCTAGCCAAGTCCTTGTCTAACTTCTCTTGGTGCGTGTGACTTGTCACTGTTTGTGGTGCTCCCTATATTTCCGCAGATGCTCTTGACTTTATCTTGCCAACAAGACAAGACACCCAACTATCTAAAGTGTTCCTTGCCATGAGCCAAGGCATCCCACTGTCCAAGGTGTGCCTTGCCAATGAGCCAAGGCAACTGTCCAAGATGCACCTTGCCAATGGGCCAAGGTATCTCAACTGATTCATCTAAGGCAACATCATCCGATGTGTCCATCCACAACGGTCACTAACCATCGAGGTGATCATGTGACGAAGGTGCCCAACGCCACTCTACGTGAGGGTTTTACTTTATTTCTCATTTCCTTGGATTTTTGTATTCATCAAGTATAGCAGAAAAGTTTCACTCAACAAAAGGATGTATTCCCTTAAAAGATGCATTTAACTCCTCTATAGTGCTATGCATCTTCTTCGCAATTTTTAGCAATTCTTTGTTTAGTAGTATAGAGCCAATAATTTCATCTTCTAAAAACACTATCATATCCCTCCATTCATATAGCCAACCAACAAAATGTTTCTCTTCACTGAAGTTTCTATCCTATAATGCATAAATATATAAATAATAAGTTTTTGTAAGAAGTTATTTTTCATAGAGATGCAATCATATATCACAACTATATTTAAAAAACTAAAAGATAGGAGACTTACCACTTTCATATGGCATAGATGCTAATCTTTGTTGCATTATGTCATAAACATACAAAAGATAACAAGTACCTTCCCTTGCATACTTCAACCTTTCTTAAGGCAGTGACCAGTATGATATTCTTTATCAACAATGATCCCACATAGGTATTGCATTGCAGTAGAAAGCCCAGGTCGCTTCACTCCAATTAAAATACCCTTGAGGCATGGACAACGTGACATAAATTAAAATGCCAAAGTCACACTGCAACCACACTATATATTGTTCTACTACATGCATCACCTCTAGTAAACCAAAACATGTTAGAGCACTTGGCGATTGATCACCCCAGCATGTGTGGGACATGTCTAGAGTAACTAACTGCTCTCCCATCTCATAATGAACATCTCACTTGCCAGAAGCAATCAAGTCCTTCGATATTTTACTCATTTCCTCGTAAAACATCAACAACTTCATCCTTTGGAGGAGACTATACCCATTGATTTTCTAGAACAATGAATTGAATGCGAGCTCGCATTCAGTTCATGAAAAGCATGTTATCAACTGAACGTCTATAAGGAATGTTATTAAGGAAAGCTCCTCAGCAACCCCATCAATAGCATGAGTCCCATTCTCTCTAATCATGTCCTTCCTAAAATCTTCAATTTAAAAGTGGCACCTCCTCTTATCTTCTTCATAAAATATGTACCATATTTCATAAAAGATATATCTTTAGGGTGATTAGAGATCTTTAGTATAAGTTTCCCATAAGCCTAGATACTTGTTAATGAGGGCTGACAAACTCACTACTTCTCTAAAAAAATCTTCCACTCCTAGTGTTTCTCCCACGAGGCCAAGAAAGTGACTAAGATACCACTATTATGGTCTCAATCTATGTAAGAACCCGGATCTAATCTATGTGAAGTTTGAACATAGATTTGGCTTTGACACTCAAATCTGAGCAATTGAGATAGAAATTTGAAACCCTATTATGAGCCAAAACTGCTAACAATTGATAAATCTACCAGAAAATTAGTTTTTTGTGGAGATATTAACTGGAATTGACATGTATACAAAAGGTTGACTTATAATAAAACGTTGCAATTCTAAATTAAAAACCTACAATTATAACAACAATTGAAGAAGCAATCTGAAATTTGAATAGAATTATCAAAAATGATAATTTTTTGTGATTTTCTCTTTATTTTTTTGGAAAAATATGAAAAATTACTTTAGGGAGCAAGAGCCAATTTCTAAAACTTAAACAAAACAATAATATCACTAACAATGCATTTTCAAACAATTCATAGGAGAAACGAAAATCTTAAAACTTAAACAAAACAACACTATCACTAACAATGCATTTTCAAACAATTCATAGGAGAAGCGAAAATCTTACTAAACTAGGTATGGTAACTAGGCTCAGTCCCACTCTAGGTATGGTAACTAGACTCGGTCCTACTACACTCTAGCCAAGGTATGGTCACCAAGCTTAACCTCGATACAAAGTTACAAGCCCACAGTATCGTTCAAAACTTTAGCATGACCTACTTTAAGGTGTGAAGGCTTATTTAAAGTAACATTTCCCCTCTATGGCGTGTTGTATTTTGCATGTGGGATAAAGTAACTTAAACTACAACTTTATAACTTAAAAGTGTTAGATTTTTAGCTCGGGAGGTACTCTGCATGTTTTGTCTTGTATGGGGATGTTATCTTATGTTGACACTACTATGCACTTAACTTTGTAATGGTTTTTTATAAAGTTGTAAAGTGGTTCTTTTATTAAAGTGATTTTTTAATAAAGTGTACCTTCTAATTTTAAAGTGACTTTATTCCATAAAGTGCACTTATGTAATAAAGTGAAATTACTTTAATATTTCAAGTAATTCATTTTGGAGGGAATGAATCATGACCCTTGATCTTGCAAAAGGCAAGATTAGATCTTGGCCTTTGGATTTAGGGTTGGAGAAGGTGAAAAGACACTTTGGTGGGAAAATGTCATTTTCAGATTTATAAAAGAATACATTGGGTAGTGTGCAAGATACAAGAGGAGATTAAGAGAGATTTTCCGAGAGAACTTTTTCGAGAGAGGAAAGTGGGCAGCAAGGAGGGCACATTTCCCAAGACAAAGTGGGCACAAATCCCAAGGGAAAAATTATTTGGATGACATCTCCAATTATTTGCAGTGGAAGGTTTGGATGTCAGTTGTTCTCAAGGAGAACAAGATTTGGAACTATGTCAGTTATGTTGTTGTGGTTCCCGCGACAGATCTTGTTGTTTTGGATTTGTATGAGGTCAAGGAGGCCAAGGCTCAGAGGATTATTCTAGATGGGGTGAAGGATCACCTTATCCCACGCTTCACTGAGAAGAAGATAGTCAAGGAGATGTGGGATGCACTTAAGAACTTATTTGAGGCGAAGAATGAGAACCGGAAGATGGCCTTGAAGGCTAAGTTGCATGATACCAAGATGGGTAAGGAGGAGAGTGTTTCTTCTTATCTTACACGGGTAGCTCAAGTGAAAGATGAATTGGTTGTTGTTGGAGAGATCATATCGGATTCAAAGTTGGTGAGGATAGCCTTGAAAAGCTTCACCAAGGAATGGGAAGTCTTCATGAAGTGTGTGGTGGGTTGTGAGCATCTCCAGATTGGAGCAGACTGTGTGATGATTTCACTTAGGAGGAGATTCGAGAAGGATCTCAGAGCAATGGAAAAAAGACAAATGGAGTTGATGAGAATGTTGTTCTTACTGCAAAGAGCAAGAAGAAAGGAAGTTCTAAGAGGGACTTGAGTAAAGTCGGATGTTATTGTTGTAACCAGTTGGCGTGCCTTGCTTCTCATTGTCCTGAGAGGAAGAAGAAGAAGAAGAAATCGAAGGGGCCTGAGACAGCTGCTACAGCAGCCATGGAGGATTTTGCTTCCAAGTATGACAGGGAATTTTCTTTGGTTACCCTAGTTTCCAGTGTCGATAGTGGAGGATTTGGAGGTGATATCAGATGGATTGTGGATAGTGGAGCCTCTTACCACATGACGGGAATCTGGCGAGTATTCCTAAATATCACAAAGACAGGTCATGACCGACAAGTGGTAAATGAAGGTGGTATGGCGCGAGTTGTACATGGAGTTGGAAGGGTTAGATTCCAACTCGAGTATGGAGGATTCTTGGAAGTTGATGGAGTTCTCTTTGTTCCAGGGTTGAAGGTTAACTTTCTCTTAGTCTCATCCTTGGAGGATGTAGGATATTGTACATTATTCAAGAGGGAACATGTATTTATCTACAGGGAGGGAGTGGACCCGGTGGAACTGCAGTTGATCGGTGATCGGGTGAACAAGTTGTATATGTTGTGAGGACAACCTTCAGTGGATGATTCAGCGTCGAATGAGGAGCATGAGGAGGCTCCTGAGACTACGGTGGGCCCAAGGATTCAGTCTTGCATTCCGAGAGAAAAGAGTGAGTCTCTTCTGAGGACTGGTAGGAGGCTCAGCCAGTGTGGTCGAACCAATGCTCAAGATGGAGTGGATTCTCCAAGGAGCTCAGGGTTTCGGGTAGTTGTTAGGAGAAGATCTTCTAGTTCGAGTTATGTTGAGGATGGCTCCAGATTCAAAGGGAGCTCCTACAGAACACAGTGTAATGAGACCAGATGATGGAAATGGCAATGAGTACATCCCTCGCTAAGAGGGAGTGTTAGCTTTTTAGCTCGGGATGTACTCTACGTGTTTTGTCTTGTATGTGGATGTTATCTTATGTTGACACTACTAGGTACTTAACTTTGTAATGGTTTTTTATAAAGTTGTAGAGTGGTTCTTTTATTAAAGTGTTTTTTTAATAAAGTGTACCTTCTAATTTTAAAGTGACTTTATTCCATTAAGTGCACTTATGTAATAAAGTGAAATTACTTTAATATTTTAAGTGATTCATTTTGGAGGGAATGAATCGTGACACTTGATCTTGCAAAAGGCAAGATTAGATCTTAGCCTTTGGATTTAGGGTTGGGGAAGGTGAAAAGACACTTTGGAGGGAAAATGTCATTTTCAGATTTATAAAAGAATGCATTGGGTAGTGTGCAAGACACAAGAGGAGGAGATTGAAAGAAATTTTTCGAGAGCTTGAGAGAGAAAAATGGGCAGCAAGGAGGGCACATTTCCCAAGACAAAGTGGGCACAAATCCCAAGGAAAAAATTTTGTGTGTGTTGATATCTTTTGTTGATGTTGGAAGTCGTACTGTATGGATCTGTACAATTTGTACATCAAGAAAAGAGGGTACGATTTTCGAGGCAAATTGTTGGCACAAAAATCGAGGCTACTTGGAGTGTTTTCTTGTTGCAGCAAGGCCATACTGATCAAGTCGTACAGCAAACTGTGGGCATGTTTTTCAAGGTGTTGTTTTATGGGTGAGACATATAGTTGTACGGATTTGGCACGTTTTCCAAGTCAAAATTTGTGGGAGACAGTTTTGGTGTTGTGAGGTATTTTCTCTTGGTTGGAAATTGTGAGTTTGTTGTTGATATGTACTTTCCTGAAGCTGAATAATAAGATATTTCTCTCTCTCATTGGGTTTCCCCACATTGAGGTTTTCCCTGGCATTTGCCTAAATTTCCGAGTTATTCATGGGTGATTGAATGAGGTTCATTGTGTTTATTTCCGTTGCATATTTGCTTAACAATGTGTATTTCTGCTTATGAAAATTTTTGAATGTGGGTTTTAGACATATCAGAGTTCATGCAAGACAGTTATCTCTAGGTTACTAAGTGTATGACAGAATTGTTAGCTTGCTAATTTTGTCATTAAAATTAACAAAAAGTTACTTTATTCTACTAACCTCCCAACACTAATGACCTATAATACACATACTACCCCTCCTACTATAAAATCAGGCTTTTTATTTATTTATATATTCACTCAATTTTGTCATATTTTCTTCAAGCATTATTACATACAAGCACAATTTTCATCATGTTTCTAAAATTTATTTTCCTATGCAAAGTTCAATTAGTTGATTGATAGTAATATGTTCAATTTT
Organism: Picea engelmannii; assembly: GCA_009831015.1. NCBI lineage: Eukaryota > Viridiplantae > Streptophyta > Pinopsida > Pinales > Pinaceae > Picea > Picea engelmannii. Next base: position 1,349,130 of record ML780283.1, read on the forward strand.
GCATCTAGTTCTAGTAAAAATCCGATTTGTTTTGATTCAACCCTAGATCTGGAGTGTACGTATCTCCGTTTTGGCTCCTAGCGAATGCAAAAAATTCAGATATACCAGTTTTGTAAATTAACAAATGTAACATTATTTGGATACCTTTGTGATTTGCAAATATATAACTCTCAATTAAGAAAAAAGAAATATTTGCTATTTTATTTATTGAAAAAAAAAGATTTCTTCCTCACCACAAGATCTTATATTCTAATAATAATCATAATCCACTTATTTCTTCCTTGGAAGGGACTTTATGTAGAAAATAGATAATATGTACATAAAAATACATAAAGATCCCTCAAAATCATGGATTCCACTTGAAAATCTCACATAAAATGATACAAGGAAGAATTTTTTGGAGATGTTAACACCAAATTTGAGCTTACAAATCCAAGTGTTAATCTACAGTACATGTTCATGGATATCTTTCGAGATGAGCTCCTTGTTACAAAGTTCACCATTCAGCATCGATGGTTCAAGAGTGCATTACAGGGTGGATTTGTAAGTTGGTCCACTGACACAGCATCTACAGTTCGTTGAGTGCCTTTTAGACTTGGCATAAAGTCGTGTGTCTTTATTATTCAGAAATAGATGGATGGACAAAGCTCGGACAGGTTATTCTTATACAGGTACATGCAAAGGACACATCAAAGGTACATGTGGACAAGTGATATAATGGTAGCAAGTGCCCCATACTTATAGATTTAGTGCAGTACTCAAAGTAAGTATGGGAGGTCGAAGACCCCCAGGGGGTGTGATCAAGGCGAGTTTGTAATGTCATCGTTTGCATGTTCTGATCATAGTTTTGGACACCCTTTGGGGAGATATGCATGGCAATTCGTTTTTAGGCACATCTGAGAAGTTATTTTTAGCAATTCCTATTTTAGCAGTTTTTGAAGAGTGGCCTAATTGTCACTTTGATTTCATATTTGAAGACTCGGTTGGAGAATTTGCCTCTGGTTTGAGTTTCATGGATTTTGAAGATGGGTTACTTTTAGCAGGTGATTGGACATTTGGGGACCTAGTATGGAGAGCAGCATCAATGTGCTATTTCAAGCTATTCCAAGCACTTTGAATTTTTAGAGACCCACAGGGAGATGAGACATGGTCTATATTGAACTTGACGAGGCCACATGGAGATAATGGCTATTTTTAGACAATGTTGAGCCCTAGGAGGCTTTCATATGACCCTGCTTGGTGTACCCTCCTTGATCCCTTATTTGACCTTTGAGTTCACACTTGCTATTCCAATCCTTGAGATAAGATAGGGTAAGATAAGATGATGCACCTTGTATAAGATGGTTGCTATTTTGTGTTTATTCCTTTCCTAAGATAAGCCTATCCAATTTGCTATTTTAGAAACCCTAAGTTTGTGGGTCTAAATTAACCTTGTTGACTTATTTTTGGAATACAGCGTATCCTAGAAGCCATGCTCTTTAATGAGGAATCTTCCTTGCAATTTTTTTAGGTTATTTCCCATAATTACAAGCTTATCTCTTGGACTATTCTTAGTGAAATTACATGGGGCAATTTTTTTAGGTTATTTCCCATAATTATAAGCTTATCTCTTGGACTATTCTTAGTGAAGTTACATGGGGCAATTTTTTTAGGTTATTTCCCATAATTACAAGCTTCCTAGAGTTTACTATATTTTAAGAATGCGCCTTAGCCTGGGATATTTTGAGGAGGTTTTTACACCACATGTTCACTCACTCATGTGCCTTATCCGTTGCTTGATCTAGGGATTTTCCTTTAATAGTTGGTGAAGAGTGTGCGGTCTCAAGAAGGTGTGCCCTAGTGTGTGGTGGAGGTTTCTCACGACTATTATTGCATGCAGCTATCATTGGAGATGAGAAGTGCTATACTTGGAGTGGATTATTCTTTTCTCCCACTCATTCTTATTCTATATATTGTACTGAGCAAGGAGAAGAGGGGTTTGACTTTCTTGTGTAAGAACTTGAACGTTTGTGCTCGCACTTTTTTTTCTTTCCCTTTCTCATGTGCGGCATGCTTATTCCTCCTAGAGAGATTGAAATTGATTGCTAGCATAAAGTACTTGTGGTTGTGAGTTGGTTTTGCTAGATCATGACTAGTATTGTCCCATTCAACGGAGTTGGTTTGTATCTTGGAGTGTTGTTGCCAAACTTGTCAGAACTTTATTCAATATTCAACTTTTAATAATAAAAACACAAACTCTCATTGGCAACTACTACAGGTTCTTTGTGTGTGAAACTTCTATTTTCTTAGGCTTTCTCGTCTTTAATCTCAATCTTAGTAAGGTTTGAGTGATAGGCTTTGGATTGTCTTCCACCCTATTCACTCTCTCTTTATATTTCCTTTAACTCCATTAAAAGGCACTAGTTTACTAAATCTTAGATCTTGATTTCTCACTTAAAACGAACTTCCACATCATAACATTGAATGACATGCATTTTAGGCATTTAGGTCATTTTCATTTTGTTTTAGATAAATTACAGCAATATTAGCGTGCTGTAATTTCAGTTTTGTTGCAGAAACAAAGAAAAACCTTTGTTTTTGTCATATAGTTACATTGGGTTTTGTGCCCAACATTAAACTAATTTTTTGCAAAGGTTTCCATGCCATTTTCAGTCTCTAAGCAGTTGTCTAAAGATTGCTGTAAATTCTGTTTTGCTGCTTTATTGGTGCATTTTTCATAGTGTAATTGCATTAGACTTCATCCTCTGAATTATTGGTAAATATTGCATCGTTTTATGTGTGAGCTTTCAGTCATTTAATCACTTACTGCTTCCTGTTTTTTCCATTCATACAAACAGATTTATTTAGGACAGCAAGCTGGCAGTTGATTTAGGTGTTACTGACCATTTATTGCATTGGATTCCCCCTGTGGTAAGTAAGCACTAACCTGAAGAGCAGGAAAAGAGTACGTAGTGACAGTGTACAANCATTCATACAAACAGATTTATTTAGGACAGCAAGCTGGCAGTTGATTTAGGTGTTACTGACCATTTATTGCATTGGATTCCCCCTGTGGTAAGTAAGCACTAACCTGAAGAGCAGGAAAAGAGTACGTAGTGACAGTGTACAATTTCCAGTTTCCTTGGAACCGGACAGTTTCAAGTGAAAACTGGGCAAAAGGCATAGATTGTATACATATGGAAAACAATGGCATGTGATGGCTCACCAAGTGTAACTAATTCAATTTGGCATAAGAGAACATCAAAAGCCACACTTAACTTAAATACGAGGTATGGGCAATTATAATTTGTTGCATAACACATTGTCAACAAGATTGCCTGATTCAAAATTACAATGCATGTGAAAACCCATTCAAACCACAAAAGGAAAACACATGACGAAACAAAGCAGTATGACCACTAATATAGCCTAAAACTTTAGCATGTAGAGAAGAAAAAGTAAAGTACGAAGATCATTTACAAGGACTATATATAGAATAGATTGCCCTCAATACGACTATGATATTGAAGTATGCCAAGAATGTAACATTAAAGTCCATTCACTTGACCCTTATAAAGACATGAACAATAATGCCACCTGTATTTTGTAATTTGCAAGCACACGCTTGAATTTTGTAAGTATGTTTGACAATACACGAGCAGTGATCTCAATATCATATGAAATGATATAATGTAAGGCTAGAAGCATATTGCAATTGATGGAAAAATATAGCCTCAGTTTCTTATAGATTCTTGGAATATCCATCAAGAGATAACTAGATCTGTGTCCTTCGATAGCATATTCATGACTATTAGAATAGTTAGAATGGTTTATAGGGGTGGGTTAGGACCGAATTTTCCAAAATTGGATCTGAAAAGTGTGGGTCCTATGATCACCCGAAATTGCCCTTGGGGATTTTGGTACAAGGGGAGTCGAATGAAACATATAGGGAATGTGCCAATGTCAAATGCTCTCACTTCAGGCTAGTGCATGCCAGCCTCAAGGGGGTATCCCTTGGGTTGTATCATTGAGCGAACACTAGAATTCTGCAATGAAATGCTTCAAATCAGCAAAGAGAATTGCAGATCTGAAATGAAAAGTTGCAGATCAGCACTTTGATTCTTGAAATCAGCAAACAAGTCTTCAAAATATACACTTGGATTTAATAAATTAAGCTTGAAAACATGTCATTTGACCGTTGCCTTAAGTCCAATGGACATGGAGTCGAAGAAGATGAGAAAATTGATTGTGTAGACAATACACCCAAGTCCAATCAATTCAGAAGATTCCACATCAACCCATTTAAAAAAAATCAGTGAAGACCTCTGAAATTGACCACCAAGAAAGTGATCATCCTTATTACTAAAGTTGTCAATACAAGGCCTAGTACATCAGATTGAAACACAAATCCCGATGGGACTCAATGCCATTGCTTGGGATCTCTCTCTTACACCAGACAGGGATAGATACAATCACATGGCTGAGAGAAAGAAGCACCAATGCCAAATCTCCAATGAATTCTGCTACCTGGCAAGAAAGGGAAAAGAAAGTTAAATATGGAAGCGGGAGAAGAAGAAAGGGGCAGACTCAAGAATGACCAAACAAAAAAAACCTCCCTAGCCTCTCTCTCTCTCTTAAATAATGATTATGGAATGTACATGGAGAATCCCTTGGAATAGAATGAGGCAAAGAATAAGAATAGAACAAGGAGTGCCCCACAAAGGCTGCCCTGCATGCCACCAAAAACAGGTGTGTAACTCCTCTTTAGAATGTGCCCTAGCTGCTGCTGAATCTGCTGTCATTATCGCTGTCAAATCTGCACCCTACTGCACGCAAGACTCCTCATAAAATGTGCCCAGAATAGCATGTAACCGCTCCTCTAATGATTCCTCAATACATGCCTGAAATAGACATGTAACTCCTCCACTAAGTGCGCCCTCACAGCTGTCAGGAATGCATTAAAACAGACCTGAAGATGGCCACCCAGGAGTGTGCCTTTCTGCTGGTAATAACTCCTTGGAATTAGTGCCCAGATGTTAGCTAAATATGGAATGAAACAAGTTGCAAATGCCTAGAATATCTCCAAGGTTAGGGCATCCTCCCTGTTACCACACAAACTAGCACCTTTAGATTAAAGTCCAAAGATAGGGCACTAGCCTTGTGGAACTAAGAGGTCGGCCACTGTCACCTCACCAACTCTCTTTTACACTTTAAACTAAGGAAAATGTAATCTTAGCCAATAGGGTCTTCCCTATGAGTTAGTAAGCTCACTTCTTATAGTATGGAATAGGAGTAAAGGAAGCTTAGCAACTTTAAACAAAAAAATGAAAAGACGAATTTTTATGATTTTTGTGGGTGAAGGATGAAAGGGAATAACCAGTGCCTTATTTATTGGGCTATGGAGGTCATGAACGCAACTTTAGAAGGTGGTTTTAATGAAGGACTAGGGGTATAGGCAGCCAAGGTAGATTGCTCTACAACAGCCCTAACTTGGCATACTAGATACTACAAGGTTATGAAGGGAAGGAACTCACTATGGGGAGCTCCACAACCAAGTTGATTTAGGAGTGGCCTTGTTTAAGGAAAATAATTATGCATTTTCTCACTATGGACGCCTAGAGCATAGAATTCCATTTGCTTTAGACAAAGTAACAAGAAGACAAAGGGTTTTACCTTCTCCAATGTGGCTACGCAGCTCCTCTATGGCTAGCTTAAACAAATAATTTAGTAAATTTACCTTTATTCCACAAGCTTGGAGCTAGCTTGCTCACAAGTTCTTTCATTAATCAAATCCCCAATTACAAATGGAGAGAGAAAACCCTTATATAGGTTTTAACTCAACTCTCTCAAACAATAAAATAGTATTTGTTTTCCTAGATCCACTTTTCTCTCCAAGGAATACAATAAAATAAGACTCTCAAAAACCTACTTACTAAAAGTAGCAAGAAGTTTGTTCAGATCTTCAACTTCCTCCAATAAAATATTCTAGGAAAACAAAAATACTAATATCTTCATCTAAATTAGCCAAATCAACAACAATAAAATGTTGAAGTTAGTGGCAACTTCTTTCCAGAAATAGAACCAAGAGATATGGGTGCCTTCTTAGCTTGAGGATAGACCAAGTCTAGGCTACCAAAATAGTAGGTGACAAGTGCACCCTTCTAGAAGTGTGTCCACATGTGTGAAGTAGTGGAATGATCTCAATAAAGAAGGATGTGTTGATCTCCTTCAATAGATGTGCAAGAATGAGTCAACATGGCACGTGTGGCATGATCCCAAGATAGATGTAGTGGTGGAGGACCAAGAACCAAATAGACAAAAGAATAAACTTTGAAGTGCATGCCCTCATGGAGAAGTGTGCTAAGCGACCGCATCCAAGTTGACATCTCCAACAAGATGCATGGAATCACATGCAAATAGTCTTCTCAAGTCCTCAATATGAAGATAGATGGCTGAAAAAGTGGAGCACTCAAGTGATGTAGACCATGAATTCTCATACCAACCTCAAAAGATGTGCAAATAGACCCTCCAAGTGGCACGTGTGGCTCCAAGTCATCCATAGACCAAGGTGGGTGTAGTGGATCTCATGATAGGAGGTTGACAATCATCAAATAGACACCATAGGGTAAGTGCCAAGTCAACAAAAGGGTCTCATCAACCTCCACATGTGTGCCATACCCACTATCCAACGAAAGAATGCCTCGACCCGTGAGAAATGCATCCACACGTGTGCAAGCAATGGAGTGCTCCAAGTGAATGAGGTGCCATGTCATCAAAGGTTGCCATGTCAACCTCAGAACATAAGAATGAAGGCAAGCGCTTTGATAGTGAAGTCATCTATGGCAACAAGGAGTGGGTTAGCCCCTCAAGATGCTAGAAAACCATGAAGAGGTAGAGCACTCCTTGAATTTGAGTGTCTATCCTATATAACACTTCCATGATACCTCAACAGACACTAGAAACCCAGAACTCACCCACTCAAGGTGCCACATCATCAATCACCATAATAAAGTTGTAAAACCCCCTGTATGTTGGACCAAGTGTTGGAAACCCTTCATAGAGCAAGGTGCTCAACCAAATTAGATGTCTATATGATCAAATGTCATCATGAGACTACAATAGACACAAAAGATCCAGAGCACCCTCACCAAGAATGATAGATCATCAGTACTCCTCCAATAAGTTGAAAATGACCTAAAAATGATGCTAGGTGTTGGAAATCTATTGTAGCATATGGCCATAGAAACATAATAGACACGAGAAAACCTAGAGCGCTCTGTCCAAAATGTGTGATCCATCGACCATGCCCTAATGCTACCCTGAAAACCCTAGGATGCAAGAAATGTGCCAAGGAGGTGAGCACTCCACTAGATGAGTTGTCTATATCATCAAGTATCACTGTAGGAGTACAATAGACATCTCAAAATCTAGGGCACTCCATCAATAAACCATGTCTCATCACAGCATCACAAACCCCCAAGGTGATCCAAACAAGCTCAAAAGGTGGGTGCTCTACAAGTTTGTTTGTCTATCTCATTTAATATCACCAAAATAGTGTAATAAACATCAGAAGTGTTGGGCACCCTTCTTCATTGGTCAGATAACATGTGACCACCAAACATCAACTCAACCCCCTAGGGGTGATCCCAAAGTTGACAAAGAAGTACGCACTCCATGAGATTCACTGTCTATTTTGTTAGATATGTCCGTGAGAATAAAATAGATACCAAGCACTCCTCCAAGGTGATCACATCAATAATACCCCGACCAAGCCTCCATGCAAAGGAACAACATCATGAAGCACTAGCACGATCATCAAGTGAGCACTAAGGAGCATCATCACCATCTAATCCAAGCATCAAGGAATGAAGAAAGCAACATGCATTAAGGTGATCCACCACACAAACTACTGAAGCAACCAAGACACCAAGATGATCCATCAAGGAGGACCACTATGCTCAACAATCCTCAAGCAAAAATAAAGGTGTGTATCTGTAGTCCATCGGCATCCCTGCAAGCTACCCCTGAAAATATGCAATTACCACTCATGTCAGTATGAGGGTAACACTCCCTACATGAGTTTAGGATGAAACATATCTCCCAAGAAAGGTTCTTAAGGCCAGTCAAGAATAGATCAAAATTGCTTAAATAGGGCAACAAAGATTGCATAAATAATAAATCATGCCCAGGAAAAACACCAAAGATATCCCTTCCATGGAGTGCCATGCATAGAACTCGAATCCAGCACCAACAGTAGTGCTCTTTCCTTGGTTTCATTGGTAAAACATACTACTCCAAAGTCTAAGATTCACTGCAAGCATCTCTGAAACCCTGCTGTGAGTCTTCTTCATCCAAGTTCGTCCCAAGAAATATGATCTTATTTGTTCTTTTCTCATCAAATCCCCATGCTCTGTCAGGACTCAGGAGAGCTACTGGGAAAAAATAATGCAGACTCTGAAAAACAGATTATTCATTGAATCTATCAACAGAAAACATGCCTTTCATTTTGTAAGCATCATCACTTTGTTTCAGTAATGAAACACCAGGGTTATGTGCCTGATTATGTTCAAGCTGATGGTCATGCTCGTCACAGTCTTTACTTGAACCTTATGTAGGAACTTGTGATTAAATTCTGTCCAAGTAAACACCACTAAACGTGGTATATGTTTCCACCATTATGCTTTATCTTTTGCATCAAGGCCTTTGGCTCTGAAACAACAAATCAATCTTGCAGAATATGATGCGATCAACCGATGCAATCTTGTTCAAGGACTCCTTCTCAATACCTTTTGTCTTAACCTGCTCCCAGTGTCCTTTTGCATTTGAAACCTACCATGATCCTCCATTTTGCTGCATCTTAGTGCAGTTTGCTGGTTTGGGGGTCAGAACATCCCAGGATCTATATTTGCTTATTCAAACTTGGAATAAGTCCAAAAATACCCTTAAACAGGATCAGCTCACAAAACACTCATCAACTGCAATTCATAACATCCACACCAAGCTTCTCTACAACAGAAAAGTCGGAAGAATGGTATCATCCTTAAAAGAGCTGA
>ML780283.1:1368704-1382538 GCA_009831015.1 Picea engelmannii
GGTTCAACCTCTATATGAAGGCCAGTCAATCCTGGAACACAAATGGAAGTGTCCTCATAACTATCCTTGGCTCTAGAATCCCCATGAGCATCTGTATGACCAACTGTCTCAAAACCCCTCGTGAAGAGTGGTCCCTATGACCCATGGACATCCTCCTGCATCTCTTGATCATATCTCTCCATACTCATCAGTGATCATGGGTACTCCTCATGCTCCTCCATCAATTGGTGCTTTATGGCTAAACCACCAACATCCTCTAGCAATGTGGTTGAATGATATGTAAGACTCTCTGTTGAGATAGATGTAGTGGATCTCCGACTAGTCTTCTCAAGGAGCTCCTCTAATTTGGATCTTGTTTTTTGAAGGGCTATCTGTGTGCCTTCCAAGAATTTCCATGTGCTCAGTAACTCATGAGTGAGTTGGTCCACCTCAACCTCCTGCTCCCTCAGTTCCCTGTGATACATCTCACCAACCTCCAATAGGTAATCCCTATCCATCGACAACTACTGGTAGTCATCCTTCATCACAGTCACTCTCTCCCTGAGTGTATGGAAGTCATCAATGACAAGTCCCCCATATGAACTAACATGTGCCATCGAGGCCCTCCAACAATAATCTGCCACCAGTGCATGTGTAGCATCAAAGTGCCCCATAGCTATCGTGATCATATCCTCACTAACCTTTAGTTACATTGCCAAATGGTGTGGCTCTCCATAAGAATGCTCCCCTGTATCTGTTGTGCTACTCTGGTCCTTAGTGATGTGCACCTCCTGTAAAATAATATCGGTCTCCAAAGGTGACTCATCCAGTGTCAATACCTCATCATACTTAGGTGTACTCACACCTAGATCATTACAAGCCTCTGTACATGATGAAGATGTCAACTCCTCCTCGTTCATTGTCTTGCTATTAGCTTGTTCATCCCGCATGCTAGTGTCACCGAATGATATATTCACATATGGTTGAAGCTTATTTGCACACTGCTCCACTACATTCATAGCAAGTCTATGTCTAGCCGAAGAAACCTCCTCCTTTTCTCTCCCGAAGGAAGCTAGTATAAGTGATACCAACCGCTCTGGAATATCATCAGTCTCATCCAAAATACAAATCATAATGGCTTGCATAGATGTTAACACATTTTATGGTTGATCTCCATTGACAACAAAGAGGAAAATGTGAAACATCTCAAGGATCAAGTCAGCACACCCAATGTCTAGCATCAAAACACATGACTCAATCTTGGCCATTGTTTCCAGAATGGTAACCCTCTCTCCAAACAAGGGACTAGTTATATCATCCAACCCTCGGAAAATAGTAATAATAAGCTGGAAGGTGTCTCTCAACACATCATCTTTGTATGGAGCATTTGGTGTTGTGATTATGGTGATCTCACTTATACATATGGCCACCTTAAGTGACACCTCTCCATCTTGATGTCTCAACAACTTTGGCATAACTAGAGCTTCCTTTAATGGGTGTATTGCATCCAGCATAACCTGTAAAGTAGACTGGCCCACCTTAGATAAAAAATTTGTTGCTTGCTTGAGATTTTTAAGAAGAGTGTTTTTGAAGTGAGGGAGTGATTGTAACCTCATTCCCACCTCAAACACCTGTTGTTCCAACTGATTTTCCATCTTTCTCATGTATGTGTTGTCAATGTTGCCCTTCAAAACCTCATAGTTGTAGAGTACCATGCTTTGATACCACTGTAATGTCCCTTGCCTTACTGTTGTTATAATTTCTTTGTTTCTTGGGATCAAACATTTGACAAGCACTTTGCTAGCACATCCATGACCCACTACAAACCTCTTCTATTGTCTATTGTAATGTATTGAGGATGTTTCTGATTGATATCTTTCGTCAAACACTTAACAACAAACCCCAAATTGCCCTGCATACACCATTCTTGGGGTTGATGTACTTTAATTGGAGTTTTTCTGGTACATTCCTTTTGTCAATCATTTTGGTATCACAGTCCCAATTCACTGTAATAACCTTTATGTGTTGTTGTTTGTTTTTGTGTTGTTTGTTGGTGCTTATTTTATGTATTTTCAGTGGGTAAAGAGAGTTTGATTACCAAGAAGTGTTTTCACACTGCATATAATACTATAACAACAAATGAGAAATAGAAGTAACTCACAAAAACAGCATGAATAGCAGATGAATACCACTAAACACATATGAGTTTTATCATTCCTCTAATATGTTACAAGCTGGGAATAGAGACAATGGAAGTACTTTATTATTACTTTAAACCTAAACTGTTACATTGGCAGATAACTCACAGTCCCATCTTGAAATGAATAGATATTGGATGGCACAGATGGCTGTAAGTTGTAAATAGAGTGTTGGCTACAACAGTAGCTAAAAACCCCACAATCTTGCTGCAAAATTGTCCTCCAATCCTCTAGATTGGGTTGCTCCAAGAAGGCACGTTTTCCCTTGAGGAAACTCGTCCTCTCTACCAAGAAATCGGCCCAACAATGAGTACACTCGGACCTGGTAAGAAAACTCAGCCACAACAACTATAAACTTGGCTCCTAAACATGATTTCGACCCAACAAAAGAAGGAACTTGCCCTAGCAAAGAAAATTTGGTTTAGTTCCATATTAGAGTGCACCCAAATAGTGAAAGAATGCGCCCAAGGAGTGATTGACACCCAACAATGAAGGGAAAATGCACCCAACTGCTAGTATCGTTGTCCAATACCACAGAGAAACACCCAACAATGAGGAATATGTGCCCAATAGTACAGTAGCTCATCCCACAATCACTAATTCGCCCCACACTCTAAAATCTCAGCCACAACTCAAACATTTCGTTGCTAACAAGACGTATAATCTCTGCAATGAAGAACAACGAAGAGATCAAAGTGATCTATTCCCACAAAATGACTAGCTAGGCTGTACCATTGCAACACCGAAACCAATCCTAGGGTTTGTCACCAAAACCCTCAAAACCCCAAGCTCTAAGAGCTATCCAAGTCAAGAGGCCGAATACAAAATAATCAATCAACATAATGAGACAATAGAGGCCCCTATCTCTCCTTTATACCCTCCTGTTAACCTTTTCTCTCTAAGTGGCTTTTTCTTTATTTTATTATTCCTTGATTAAATCACTTAATTAATTAATTAACCATTTTAACTCTTAAAAGTGATTTATCCATCCCTATGGCTTCTCTGGCCATTGAAAGTCACTTCTCATCATCTGATCATGTAGTGCTCTTCCTCCCGATTCTGACGAGCTATTACACTAAGAGGTTTCTCCAAGTAATATGCCCATTATGACCTTCTTAGTGAATTTAATTAAAATATGACCCATAATAACTCAAAATTAAGAAAATCGTCGGAATGCAATGGAAACAAAGTCAAGCTGTGTGGAATGAATCCTGATGATGAAATATGATGAACGATGCAAGTCGGGCCCAATAAAACCCCTCAATATCTCCTGAACTCAATGTCACCCCTATCTGGCTACCATGTTAGGCATAACACTCTGTAATGTAATAATGTCCCAAAATGGGGACATTATAGCTCTCAAGGAAAGGGCCAAAACCTTGTAGTTGTTTCTATATAGAATTGTGTAGAGAAGGTTTGAGATGTTCAAACTTGCGTGATAACTTGGCATGATGAAGAATAGAAGGGTAGCTTGAAGGAGGGATCTCAAGAAACACAAGAGGTAGTAGGCTTGGTTGAAAAGGAAGGTGAGAATATGCAAGTTAATTCAAGGAGGAAAGGAAATAAATGCATCAAGTTATTAAAAGACAAGACTAAGTTGGTTCTAGTAGAAGACATACCATGGACGAAGTAGTTGGAATGGAAAGCAAAAATTTGATTATGACTTTTTATGGTAGGTACATTTCTTAGAATAATCTTGGATTGCGGATAGAGAGGTTCTACAAATATTTTGTTAGGTTGCTCACCCGATTACCACACCTTGGTGAGAGATTGGTTGGCCATCCATTTCAAACTAGGATGAGATGTTGTAAAGATCTTATATTTGAAACGGTTATGGGGGTCTATGACCTGAATCTTGAAAAAATGGTCACCAAGATTCGATCCTAGAGTGGAAATGATCACAAAGCATCCAATAAAGGTTCAACTAGTCTAGCTTTGGAGCTCTAGTCAGTGGTAGTAATTAAGGGTATTGGAGATAGTCTTGGGACATTCTTAGAGGTGGATTAACTATTCAAAATTGATACTTCCAAATCGATGACTCACATTTTGGTGGAGCTAGACCTGAAGGATGATCTAGTAGAAGAAATGGAAATAGAGGTGGGGAGGTGAAGTTATGTTCAAAGTTTGGACTACATTGGAATTACTTTTCATTATTCACAATGCCATACTTAATAATAAGCACTTGGTCAATAATTGTTTATTGTAGCTCCACAAAAAACAATGAAGAAGGAAAAGTAACATAGACATAGGTTTGGAGGTAGGAAAGGAGGTATTGACCACAAATATTATTGAGGATGAGACTTAGAGGAATAGTGATAATCACCCAATGGAGGAGACATAGGAAAAACTAGAAGTTCATGCCTCTAGGGTCTAGAAAATAGGCCAGCAATCAACTTTGGTAGGTGGTGAACTGACCTCTATGAATGAAGGCTTCTACTAGTGGAAACAACAAATTTGATCTAAGACTTGTCTTCTTAGGATTTAACAAGCTCAGAACCCTCACCTACATAGAGTTCTACTCAAATTGGTTAGTTTTTTTGTCCACACAAAAGCATGGCTAGTTTAAAAAATGCAAAGTTACTTTGTYTCTAGAATCTTGGTCAGGGCTTCTGTTACACATCAAAATTACTCACTTCGCAAGTGTCATCATTATAAGTGTCGCATTTTGCTCACAAGTGTCGTAAGTGTCAGGAAAAGCATACTRCCATAATGCCTATGTCATACCTATAACGACATCAGAAAGACATTTGAAACACCTCAAACATTTGATTTGGAAGAAGAGGAATGGTTAACTGGGTTTATGAACCTCTTGKCATTTGAAAGAACCACTAAAATTGAGTTTTTAGAGGAGAACGCTCCCCTATACCTCTCTCARGAGTGTTGGCGCCCCCCCTTTAGACTATCTGGGAGCGTTATAACACTATGTCTACTATTTTGGAGGAGYGTTGTTGCTATTGGGAGTGTTGGCGCCCCCCTATACATTACTAGGGAGCGTTATAACACTCTGACTGCCCTTTTGGAGKAGCGCTACCTATTCTGGGCAACAATTGGTTTGTTGAGAAGAATGAGGGAAAGATCCCTTCAATCTTTGAAGGCAGTTGGATTCGAATCCTTAGTCAAGCCATGATCTTAGGAAAGATCCCTAACTGAAGGAGGAAAATCCTCAACTTACCCCAAAGATATCTCAAGTGGTTGGGCCTCTCCAAGCCTATATAAGTAGGCTTTCTTATGGTGAAAGGGGAATGATTGGAAGCATGAAACCTATGATCTCATAGGAAATACATAGTGAAGTGGAGAAGAATGATCAGTGAAACTATTGTCATTCTGATCGTGGGTCTTTTGAGCAAGGGTTAGACAAGGAGGACTTGATGAAGCTGCTACATTCACATCTACGGTTGTAAGTTTCCTTCATTGTTGTTCTCAGCAATATAATATGCTTGGCCTATTTCTTTCTAGTTTGTGCTTAATCTCACATGAACTTGTCTCTAATAGATAGGTCTATTTCGGGCTAATATCAGTAGAGTAGGAAGTGGTTGTACTTTTGTTTGTCTACAGGGCTTATCGATGAGCGAAAGATTGGAGCTCAACTCGAACTGTGCAGAGACAAACATCGGTAAAAGGTACTTATTTTCTCCTTCCTCCTCACACATTAGTTTATCTAGATCTAAAAGGAAGTCAGTGACCATGATAAGCATCTTCTGTCTTAAGAGTTTAGAGTCTAGCTCTCAAGAGGAGTTCTACCTGTCCGGAGGGAGATTTTCCTTCAACAGAAATTGGTGACTCCATTGGGGATTGAATTAAAACTTTCAGTTTTGGTTTTCCTCATAGACCTTGTCTTACACCTTGTTCACCCTGTATGTTTGATTTTATACATTGATTGAATCCTTATTCCATCACAGATCCTCTTAATGACAAAGTTTGATTGAAATTTTGGGTTTTTGGACAATTTTCTGAGTTTTTGAAGCCTGGCGCCCCTGTGTATATGTTAGCCTAGCGCTAGCACTCCCTAAAGGTCTCAGATAGAGCTTTATAATGCTCTGGTGTCCCTTACACCAAAGCGCCAACCTCTCCTTTGCAAAAATACCTTCCAAAATTGTGTTTGTTGAGGTCCAGGCCTTGTTTTTTCACTTGCTGAGATTCTTTGTGATTCAATGCTTCTTCCTATTGACCTTTGACATATTTCCTTCTGAGAAATAAACACCTTGTTGTTCATATTTTGCAGCCTTCTTCCTTATTTTTGAGTTTTTCTGCTGTTGAGAGCTTGAAATCAATCCACTGCTTTCTTCTCTCCTATCCGACTGAGCGAGAACTCTAGTGAAGGGCATCAACAATCTGTGTATCATCTCATTTGGTCCTTTGAGGTCATTGTTGTTAAACATCTCTTTTTTGTGTGAATTGTTTGATTTTGCTTTGTTATCTTTTGTTTTCTGTTTTCTTCTTGTTTCAATCATAGCAAGAGGGTGTGTGTCATGTGTGCGAAATCTGATCATGCTTGTCCGAATCTCCTTGATTTGAAAGGATAATTAGCAGGAGAAGTTTTTGCATTGAATTAATCATCATTCACATACAAATGACAAAGATACATCTTAGTGATTGGTTTTCATATTAGAAGGCATTTTTGAAAATGTTTTAGCGTTGCATTGGATTCGATTGAGAACCAATTGATTGAGGACTTTTCATATTAGTGTTTGATAGTGAAAACGACTCTTTCTCTTTCCCTTAAATAGGCATTCATTGAAAAGAAACGATTGCTTATCATCTTTCATGCATTTTTTGGGAATTGAGTCCTCATTCCATCAGTTTCACTTTCATACACCCTTTGAGTAAAGAACAGCTGTAAAACGAACGCTAATTAAAAATTATCTAGAACATTTTTTGTTTTTAGGATCTTCCACCAACAGTAGACTAGGGTTTGCACTTTGGATTAGGCTGTGAGTACAACTCTCCAAAGTTTTCAAAACAAACATTAACATCCTAAGCTAGGGAGAGTCAAATCCAATTGTCGTATTGGTTTTCTGGGATCCCCCTCTCACACAGGGGTTACGCACGAGGTTGCATTTGGGCGAATTACGGAGATTATCCCTCCGTGGTTCAACTGTTTGTAGTGGTCGAATCGTATATTGGGGGTCACTTGGAGGTATACCCATGATTATGTGTGAGAGCCTCTCGTTTCGGACTTGTTATCCTGCCCATACGTTTCAGATCAGACTGTCGACTATACCCGCCCAGGGACTCATTGCGAATTGGTGTCTTTAGTTGCCATAATATTTAGGTACTTACACAAGGTGACGGTGAAGGGAAGTCTCACTGTACCTGGAACAAACATTGGTCAAACTCACTCGGGCTCCTTGGAGGGTAAATCCACAATTACTGCATGGAAGCTTGCACCAAGGTGAAAGTCTGTTAAGCAGGTCGCCATTGTAACTGTTCCACCATATCCTAGCCCCTTCTTGACTTGATCATGCGATGTTGGATTTCATCACCAACTAGTACGGTCATCGAGAGAAGTTTTGTTTGCTTGGTTGATTCCTAGATTTTATTAGCGTATGTTATTTCTTTTTGTTAGTTGGCCCTAGATTTTCAGTGTGTTCTGTTATTCTCCACAATTGAGCCCGTAGACGATCAAGGTCTTCATCGATCACGTAGGATGCAAGGGCTGCCTCCGGAAGGCTATCAACCCTTACCTCCTAACCCTCTAGAAGACAACTATTGTAGAGAGGTAGAAAATCAATCCGATGCTGGAAGTGTTATTGCTCCTTCGTTAGAGAACTCAGAAGGCGCTTTGGTCACGGTTGAAAATCCCACTACATCTGTGTCGGTAACTCCTCTCGAACCACTTTTGGTTCATTTAGACTCCCTTGGGAACGTCATAGATGAAGAGATCCCATGATTACCGAAGAGGATTTTTACCGAAACATATATGGGATCCATAGAACCAATCTTTGGTGATGAGTATAAGACTCTTGTATGTCCTAGCACCACAGTAGAAACCAATCCCACACCTGCTCGTTCTGTATGGAGGACTTCATCGGGATGCTATCTTTATGAACATTTCAAATCCTTTCGACAACCTTTTCATCCTCATGACCCTCCTAGTGAAACAGGACCATTCGGTCAAGCCATGAATCACCCAGCTAATCAGGTTATTAATCCTACTGTTACACCATCACAAGTCCATCCTAATGTTGGACTCATCTCCAAAACACTTCAATCTCTACCCCTATTTCTACAAGCTTTTACTCTACAACTCCACATGTTCCACACGATCCTGCTGGGACATCTACTCACCCGAGAACGCAGACCCCTTCTAGCCCAACACAACCGGCTGGAGGGCAACCACCATCCAATGAACCTTTCCCTCCTGGATGACTACCTTTCCATGGTGGGACTACCCCTTCCAGGGGACAACCCCCTTTCATGCTCCTCTTGGAGGGAAACCTCCATTTTCCAGTCATACCCCAATCGTAAATCCACCGCTAGCAGGGGGGAAACCTTGTTTGCTGGAAATCCTTCACAATCCTGGGGAATGTCTTCAGGAGGCACTTTTACTCAACCCCACATTGGGGGGCACTCGTATAATAACCCACTAGGAGGAGTATCCAATCCTATTCCTTCTGGAACATCTTACGGACAATCTTATCTGGGCGGCATCCCAAACACCACTTGGAGTTCTCCAGGACCACAATCTTATCCTCCTCATGGGTCTAATGTGTATCTGCCTCCGGGATCTACTCCTTACCATTCTCAAGGGAAAAATGTTTATCCTCCTCACAGACAAATAAATCACCCGGCCTATAATGTTCAGAACCCATCGGGTTATGCCAATGTTTCTCATCCATCATCGAATCTTGTTTATCCTGGCCAGCAACAACTGTGTGTAGGAGGACCTACTGGTTACAACTATCCACCTAACCCATTTTATGGTCCTACTAGTGTTCCTATGTCACACCAGTATTATTCACAAATTAACTGACAACTACCTTTCCTTGTGACTCTGGATCTTCCAGACTTGTCTCGGTTAACTAATGATCCTATTTTTCATTCACCGGTTTGGCTAGTCATTCCAGCTAAACTTCCTTCTGATATTCTGAAATTTGACAGAAACCCTGGCGAAGATCCAAACAACCATGTGATGACTTTCCATTTGTGGTGTTCATCAAACTCCCTCATGGATGATTCTGTACGTTTGTGTCTTTTCCAACGAACGCTTACCGGTTTGGCAGCAAAGTGGTATATTGAACTACCACGTGCTTCTTTTCATGATTTCAATTCCCTTTCCATGTCTTTCCTCGCGCACTTTCAACTGCCTATTCGCTACGAGATGGGTACCAAACTCTTGACCTCCCTTCGTCAAACTAACTCCGTGCATATCTCTGACCATATTCATGAGTGGAGGTGACGGCGAAGGATGATCAAGGCAGTCATTCCTGACATACTATTGGCAGAATGGTTTACTAAATCATTGTTACCCCTGATCGCTTGCGATGTCGCTATGGGTGGTGCGGTCATAGAGGAACAAGCCATCACTCGAGCTCAGTATTCAGATTTGGTTTATTCCCAATCTGGTACTTTGTATGATTTGCTTCTGAATGCTTCTCGAGCTAATACCGATCTATCCAAACCATCATCCTCATCTCATGCAGATGGTGTTATCGGTTCTGTCAAAACTCAATCTATTTCCCAATCGCTCACACTCTCCTCTACCTCCCCCCAAACTCAGATCTCTGAGGTGAATGCAGTTCAATCTGCCCCTTCACAACAATCCGGAGGTAAGAAGAAGACAAAGAATAAATAAAAAAATAACAATGAACAAACAAAAAATCAAGCTCAACCACCTGCTACCGAAAAGCAAACACAACGGAAGCTGAAATTCCCATGTATCATTTGTGGTGACGATCACTACACTCGAGACTGTCCACTTCACAATGAAGTGGCCAAAATTTTCCAAGGAAAGTCACAACCCCCTATGCTTACTCAGCCTTTTCCACAGTAGCAATCCATGGTTGCTCAAACCCCCTCTCTTGGGGGCAGTTTTAGCGATCCTCATGATGAGGCCTCATCGAGTGCACATATTTATATGTTTAATGGGATCAATTTGACCACTCGCTCTAAGGCATATGACACACCAGGTAACCTTGATAAAGGAAAATACATTAACGGTACTGGTACTTTACCAGATCCATCATCGTCCTCCGTTAATATTCCATCAGTTAATCCTCCGTCTGGACCACTTCAAATTGAGAAACCCACATTCGACTCTATCTTACGCCCTCTTAAGAGCACTATCCGCAAAGCTACATTTAATCCTAGTTCATGTGCCGCCCAGAACTACAACATTGTTGAAGATTTGGCTCAAGCACCGTGTGCTATGTCTGTGTTAGAAGTTCTACAACACTGCCCCAGTCAACGTAGAACAATCTTGGCCGCTCTTGGCATTGTTGATCCTGAGTCGTCCAAACATATCATGTTTAACTTGGACAATTATGCGTCTCGACTCTCCCACCAACTTGCTTTCCAAGTTGATGTTGTTGTTCACAACCAACAAATACACCGAACTATTCTAGATGAGGGAACCTCGACTTGTGTCATGTCTTTGGCGTGTTGGAAAGGTTTAAAATCACCAGCACTCAACAAATCCCCAACGATGTTATGTGCCTTCGATGGGCGAGGTTTTCATCCCCATGGGCTTTTACAGTCCCTGCCCATCCAATTGGGTGGCAAAACTGTTACTGTTGATGTCGAGGTGGATGATGCTCCCCTCGATTACAACTTGTTACTTGGAAGAAGTTGGTTTTATGCTATGACTGTCATTGCCTCGTCAGTTTTTCGATGTGTCCAATTTCCTCATTAGGGAAAAATTGTCACTGTTGATCAGTTGGATTTCTGCACGATCGATGCTCGCGCTCCCACTACCAACAATATTCCTTTCTTGGGAGACCACAAGATCACGTATGAAAGCATTGGTGTTGGCTTATTGAAATATTCTAGCCTCATGGGTACCTTCCCTACACCACTTCCACCGACTACACGTCATATTGCTACCGTTGATATGCTTTCGACCGCTACTTATCAATCTTTGGAATCATCTGACCCTTGGATTGTACCTTGTCCATTGGAATTTGATGCACCAGGTGACACTGTGCCACTTAGTCCAGCCAAAACGTCATAAGTTTCTATCCAATCCGCTTCTCCCTCGTCAGATGACCAACATCTATTGGCACCCAATAGTTCCTCGATGCAATCACGGTTGAGTTCCTTGTCGTCTACAATCGACTGCATTTCCCCAATTTTTCCTTTTGATGAATCTATTCTGAAAATGCTTTGCATTGACAAGTTACCTTGGGATAATAACCATCATCGATCCTATTTTCTTCCCCCTCGTGAAGAAATTCAGGCATATATACAGTCTATCTCCCCTCCTGATGTTGATTTTTCATCATCTCCCATGCTTTCAACTTCCTATGATTTGGATCCGGTAGTGGACATGGTGATTTCTTTGGTAGGGTTATTGGAGCTTGATCTCCTTACTCCTATCGCAACCCTCGACATGTGTTCCTTCCCAAGTGATTATCTTCCATCCAATGAAGATCTCCCGGAGACCATGACCGAGTTTCTTCCCTTGACATGGTATCCTTCTAGAGCATTATTCTCTTGGAAGCCATGATCAAGAAGCAACCACGAGCATAGTTTCTCTTCTCTGTAGCAAGCTCGTTAAAAAATGAAACAGAGATCATGAGCATAGTTCTTTTCCTGTGTCAAGCTCGTTAAAACATGAAACATACACCTCTCTTGAACCTTCTTTTCATCCACCCTTCTCCTTTTTCTCATCCAGTAGAGATATTGGTGACAACCTCAAAGTCGGTGAATGAATTGAAGCTTGGAGGGCATGTCTCCAACCTTTTATGATCATTCTGGAGTTAAGCCACTAGCTTTCAAGCTGGGGGCATACCAAGCTTACTCTTTGTTCTTTCTCGTGCTCATAAATACATGAGAACGCATCTGGGTAGACTTTTATCTCTTTTTCGGACCTGTATGGATACACGAAAAAGGAACCCCCTGGAGTCGTCTTTAAACTCTTTTCAGACTCTCTAAACATGAAAAGATTATCAAGTGATCTTGCTTCCTTTCCAACTCATTAAAAGGTTTGAAAGGGCGTCTTTCGAGTGATAATTTATCTCTTTTTCGGCCTCGCGAGACTAACATTACGAAAAAGGACAACATTGGAGACATCTTTAAGTTCTTTTCAGACTCTCTAAACATGAAAAGATTGCCGAGCGACCTTGTTCTCTTCACACTCGTTAAAGTATTTGAAGAAAATGTCTGTTGAGCGATATTTTATCTCTTTTTCGGTCTCATCGGACTACTTTACAAAAAAAGAACTGAGAGAGTTCTCTTTTAAGTGTTTTTCCAGACTCTATAATCATGAAAAACCTTCGAGTTTTCTGTCTTTGGACTCGCTAAACAAACATCGATAGGCCCATACGGGACCAAACTCTTACTTCTTCTAGTTCGTTAAACAAAGGAAGAGGGACTTACCGAAGGTAAGTGATATCAAGCATGTGTTACCCTCCTCGAGCTCGTTAAATCAAAAAGAGGTACTCGTCTATCTGGATGGGGGAAAAAATTGAAAGAAGCAAGCCAAGCAGTTATTGAGAACATTACCAACAACTCTTAGAGTCGCCCTTGAACACGACACTTTGTCTTTGCGCACATATTAATCCGTTGAACCTCTGCACTAAACCAATCCTTTGATTTTTTCTTACTCCTTTGGGTCACCTGACGAAAGTCACAATATCCATTGCATCATCGTGTTTTGGTCCTTGTCATGTTTCTGCTGTTGTGCCTTCAGTGTTCAAGGGAAGTATCTGCCTCGAGAGTCAGCCATCACAAATATATTGTCTCAATACCTGTGTCAGTCCATGTTCATTTGATCTAGCAATTACATCTCTATGTCTGTTTCGTGTCGTTGATGGGGGATACATCAAGGTCCTCCTTCAATGAGTCTATTCCTGTCGACTTCAACACATTATCCAGGAACTAGACTTAGAAACCAATTAGTACTTTGGGACCTGCATGCCTAAATGGCATGCCTCCTTACGTCCGACAGTGGGTTTACATCATTGACCTCTGATCAGATGATTCCACTGATGTTCGACTTCAGCTCATCCATTCACATTCATTGGAATGTACTAGAGTACCTTGGGAATCATTGACATCAATGGTGATCTCCCTCGCGCTTGTTAACGATTTACATCATTGACCGGTAATCAAGTGGTTTCTGCCATGTTCGACATCAGTACATCTATGCACATGGTTAGATTTGTACTACATCGGGATCGGTAAGAAGACCCTGAGTTGAGTCATCACTCTTATATGTACTTTGCCCAGGTTGCGAAGGAGTTTCTCTTGAACAATGACATGTATACTGTCACATAGATCCACTTTGTATTGGTCATGGCTATGTCTTGTCATCTCGTAGATCCACTGTGTATTTTTCATGGCTACGATCAATTCAGGTCATAGGAGTATAGATCCACACTGTATCCTCGGTGGCTATACCTTTTATCAATACAATTATGGATCCGCAGTGTATTTTATGGCGGCCATATCTTGCAAGTCTTTATCACCCAAGCATAGGTATGCCTGCCTTGGGTTTG